>PISX010037650.1:0-10876 GCA_004024625.1 Mellivora capensis
ATAGCCAAAGGAATATTGAAAAAGAAAGCCAAAGTTGGTGGCATCACAATTCTAGACTTCAAGCTCTATTACAAAGCTGTCATCATCAAGACAGTATGGTACTGGCACAAAAACAGACACATAGATCAATGGAACAGAATAGAGAGCCCAGAAATAGACCCTTAACTCTATGGTCAACTAATCTTCAACAAAGCAGGAAGGAATGTTCAATGGAAAAAAGACAGCCTGTTCAACAAATGGTGCTAGGAAAATTGGACAGCCACATGCAGAAAAATGAAATTGGGCCATTTCCTTACACCACACACGAAAATAGACTCAAAATGCTTGAAGGACCTCAATGTGAGAAAGGAATCCATCAAAATCCTTGAGGAGAACACAGGCAGCAACCTCTTTGACCTCAGCCGCAGCAACTTCTTCCTAGGAACATCGCCAAAGGCAACAGAAGCAAGGGCAAAATGAACTCTTGGGATTTCATCAAGATCAAAATCTTTTGCACAGCAAAGGAAATAGTTAACAAAACCAAAAGACAACTGACAGAATGGGAGAAGATATTTGCAAACGACATATCAAATAAAGGGCTAGTATCCAAAATCTATAAAGAGCTTAGCAAACTCAACACCCAAAGAACAAATAATCCAATCAAGAATGGGCAGAGGACATGAACAGACATTTCTGCAAAGAAGACATCCAGATGGCCAACAGACACATGAAAAAGTGCTCAACATCACTCGGCATCAGGGAAATACAAATCAGAACCATAGTGAGATACCACCTCACATCAGTCAGAATAGCTAAAATTAACAAGTCAGGAAATGATAGATGCTGGCGGGGATGCGGAGAAAGGGGAACCCTCCTACACTGTTGGTGGGAATGCAAGCTGGTGCAACCACTCTGGAAAACAGTGTGGAGATTCCTCAAGAAACTGAAAATAGAGCTACCCTATGACCCAGCGATTGCACTACTGGGTATATATCCTAAAGATACAAATGTGGTGCTCTGAAGGGGCATGTGCACCTGAATGTTTATATCAGCAATGTCCACAATAGCCAAACTATGGAAGGAACCTAGATGTCCATCAACAGATGAATGGATAAAGAAGATGTGGTATATATATACAGTGGAATACTATTCAGCCAGCCAAAAAGAAATGAAATCTTGCCATTTGCGATGACGTGGATGGACCTAGAGGGTATTATGCTTAGCGAAATAAGTCAGTCGGAGAAAGACAACTATCATATGATCTCCCTGATATGAGGAAGTGGAGATGCAACATGGGGGACTAGGGGGGTAGGAAAAGAAAAAACGAAAGAAGATGGGATCAGGAGGGAGACAAACCATAAAAGACTCAATCTCAAAAAACAGACTGAGGGTTTCTGGGGAGAATGGGGACAGGATAGGGTGGTGGGGATATGGACACTGTGGAGGGTATGTGCTATAATGAGTGCTGTGAAATGTGTAAACCTGGCAAGTCACAGACCTGTACCCCTGGGGATAAAAATACATTATATGTTTATTAAAAAATTTTAAAATTAAAAAAAATCCTCAGGCACTGAGTCTATAAAAAAGCTTCCTTGGTAGACAGCATTTTTTTCATGTATTGTCACAATTCATTGCTAGAGGAATTAATCAGGTCCTGTGTGAGTCCGCTGGGAGAGGACCCCTGGAAACTTACACCTGTTTTCCCCCAGACTTTGTCCATGTGCCTTTTCCCTTTGCCGATTATGCTTTGCCTATGTTCACTGTAATGAATCACAGCTGGAGTGGGACTGTATGCTAAGTTACTGTGAGTTCTCTTAGCAGATCAAACCTGAGAGTGGTCTTGAAACATTCCCTTCCCGGTCCCACTGCCAACATAGGGTTATTGTGAGTTTTAAGTGTGAGCGGACACAATGAACCTTGAGCACTATGCCAGGGACAGACTAAGCACGGACCTCTCAGAGAGAAGAGACCATTTATCAAGCAGATCTTGGGTTTTAGGAGGGCCTCCTACCTTGTCTCTCTCTGCTTCATGGTGTAAAAAGCATCAGGATTCTTTCACCTGACTGTGAGATTCCTCATTGCTATCAGAGTAATGGCCATCACTAATGAAATATCTCCATCCACCATGGAGAGTCTCTCTCTCTATTTAGTCAAGTGTGAGCTTCACAGGAACATTGCTTGAAAATGTAGAACTTCTTAATTTTCCTTTCTGGTTTCTTCCTCTGTAACTCTTCAACTCAAACTTACTAGATATGTATTGCTGTATTTATAACCATTTATATTACAGTTGTATCACAGGGTACAGTGTAGGAAAATTAATTCAGCCACAGATTTCCTCTCCACAACTGCCTTATTTTAGAACAAGAACAGTATTCATTCATTGATATTTTCTTTTTAACATTCTCATTTGAATGGCATGGCAACCACTGGGACATTCACAGTCAGGAAGGGAATAGTAAAACATTTCTCTTCTGGTTCTAAAAATATTTGAACCTAGCATTTTCAGTGCTTGTTCATGTGTGAATTCATGTAACAAAACAAAACAAAACCAATAAACCCCACTTCATCTCATGTGATTTTTCTAAGATAATTGCTATCTTGTTTTTAAAAAATGGTCATAAAGTTTATTAAAACATCAGGTGGACTCAGCCAACATATGACCAAATTATATTTTCAAATTATTTTTGTTTTCACTAAATAACACGGAAAGATGGTATGTAAACTCACTTATTTACTTGGCATAATATCCTGGCCATATTACAGGCCCATATCCAACCAGAGAGTAGTATCACAATTAAGATTCCTCTGAGTTAATAGAATTGTATAGCAGCTAATGTAGTGACCCAGATTGAACATTATTACTTGCGACTTTGAAGCAGCTAAAGTAGAAGAAAAATGATGGGCATCTGAAGATACAAGATATGGGATGATAAGCAAGTCTTTGCTCTTAGCATTTCTGTGCCAAAATGTACTCCACTATGTAATGACTTAAAGCAACAAACATTTAGTGTGTCCTGATTCTGTAGGCCAGCACTTCGGACCTAGCTCACCTGCATGGTTCTTCTGCTGGTTTTGACTGGGCTCACCTAGTAAATTGCTGCTGGTCAGCTATGTGGCTCTGCTATCTGGGCCGATTGCTGTTTGGGCTGATGGGTGGCTGGACCAAAGTGTGTCATCCTCAGCAGGATGGCCTGGCCTTGTTCCCAAGCTGGCTGCTGGTTCCAAGAGCAGCAGGTGGGCAAGCACCAACGTGCAAGATCATTTCATGCTGTGTCATGGCTTCTTTTGTCCCATTGGCCACGGCAAATTACATATCCAGGCCCAGAGTCATGTAGGAGAGACCTACCCAGGGGCATGGACACTGGGAGGCGTGAAACATTGGGAGGCCATTCCAGGGGTCGTCAACCACAGCTGGATTCCTTTAGTTCTTTACATTTTTGGCTTGGGGTGTCCTCAAATGTTTAAAATCAGCTGATTTATATTTATCAATCCACTTTTGTAAGGTACTTAAAGAGTTTTTTAAAATTATGTTATACTCTCCAAAAGAGACAACACATCAAGGTGTTTTGAGCCCTTATCTTTCATTGATTTTTCTTAATCACTTTATGTGTTATCCAAATTAGTCCGAAGTAACAACCAGGATGGATGGGGAAATGGGTTTTGATAGAGTCTGGGGGAGTTAAAGCTGTGAGGAATCCCCATTTATATAAACACCCGTGGCCGGGTTTTCAGGATTCCCCAAAAGATCATGATTGTCCTATTCAAAATGAATTGAGAGATGGAAAAGTAGCTACACCCAAGATCATAGTGGATAGGTGAACCAGCCTGGGATTCAAACCCAGGATGTCTTAGATGTTTTCAGCACCATAAAGCACACAGTGACTATTTTACAGGTATCCTGAAGGTATCCTGGTCACAGAATATGTTTCAATTAGGTAAATTACATTGTTTCAAATGGACAAAATACACTGTGCAAACTTCTAAATATAAAGCCACTGAAAAGTGGTCTTCCTCCCTGCCTTGTCCCCGAGGCTCGCTTCTCTCCTTCTCTGCGGGCAATGCCACTCAGGTTTCTTGCATATTTGTTCAGAGATCTATTTAATATTTGCAGCACGCACTTTGTGCCGGGTACTTTTCAGAGTGTTTTACAAATGTTAGCTTGTTTCAGCCTCATAATAATTGTATATGGTGAATGTGATTTTTTTTAACATATAACATATTACTTGTTTCAGGGGTACAGGTCTATGAATCATCAGTCTTACACAATTTGCAGCACTCACCACAGCACATACCCTCCCCAGTGTTCATCACCCAGCCACCCCATCCCACCCCCCAGCAACCCTCAGTTTGTTTCATGAGATTAAGAGTCTCTTATGGTTTGTCTCCCTCCCGATCCCATCTCGTTTCATTTTTTCCCTCCCTACTCCCCATGACCCCCCACCCTGCCTCTGAAATCCCTCATATCAGAGAGATCATATAATTGTCTTTCTCTGATTGACTTATTGGTGATTGTGATTATTAACCCCATTTTTCATCTATACCCTTATTTGTCCAAAGGTGTTCAGATGTTAAGTGCCCACCCAACTTTGAGATGCTTCTCCCTGTGTACCTGTCAGCTTTTGCTTTGCTAATACCACATAACAAGGCTGGAATCTTAGTGGCATAATTATAAACATTGCTTTCTTACCCCCGAGTCACCTGTGACTCATCTGTGCCTGGATCCAGACTGGAGGTTGTATTTGGGTTGGTTTCACGCATCTCTCCTTCCAGGATCCAGGCTGAGGGAGTATCATGCACAAGACAGGTTCTTCTTGCCAGATGGCAAAAGCACAAGGAGGAAAGTGGAGACACACAGTGCCTTCAAAACCCTCCACCCTGGACTGCACAGCAGTCCCATGGCCAAATCCAAGATCAGTGGGACAGGGAACTCTTTTCCACACGGCAGGGGCAAGGAGAAAACAGATTAGGAATGAAATACCTCCTCTCTGCACCCTGAAAATCCAACTTTCGTCTTTTGCAGCTGAGACAGAGAGGAATCATTGAAAAGCTAAAACTGCAACGGATTCATTTTTCCTGTCCTCTTATGCCAGCAAGATCTAACCAGCGATCTCTTGTTCTGTTTGCATTTCCCAGGTTTGCATCATGTTCGGAAAGAAAAAGAAAAAGATTGAAATATCTGGTCCCTCCAACTTTGAACACAGGGTGCACACCGGGTTTGATCCACAAGAACAGAAGTTCACGGGCCTCCCCCAGCAGTGGCACAGCCTCTTAGCGGACACGGCCAACAGGCCGAAGCCCATGGTGGACCCTTCCTGCATCACACCCATCCAGCTGGCGCCCATGAAGGTATGGCGGGGTTCTGTCTTTCAGTCTGCTCAAGAGGCATGTTCTCATTTGAAGCAGGACACCATCTTTACAGGCAAGCTAGAAAAGTGCCTAAATCATGCACTTGTTTTTAAATCTCTGCTGATGATCCATACTTACTCTCCAATGAGTATAATGTTTCCCACTTATTGTCAATTGCAGCACATGAAAAGGAACCTCAGCTTTCAGATGTGAGGTTTTTTTTTTAAATCAAACACATAAAACGCAATCACAAAATAAAGAAGCCCTATTTCTACTTTAAAATGGTGTTTGAAAAAAAAAAATGGTGTTTGTTAGTCTTCATACCGAAGAACATTATTGACCCCCTCTGGTAAGTGTTGGCAGTAACTTCTGATTAAATAGGCAACCTTTAGGTGTTTTGCATTTGCCCTCAGAATGTTTAAACTTGTATATAAAACTTAATACTAACAGATTTTAACAATAGTGATTCATATGTATGTATATACATGCACATATACCTCCATACCCAAAATACTGTGTGTGTTTTATATGGAATCATGTTTAAGTACATATATATTCATATTTGTCTTCATGGTCTAGCTATTTCAAATAAAAATGAGTCACTTGAGTCTTAGGATATAATTTACCTTAAAGAAAGGGCTAGTAGATTTTTGGCAAGGGATGTTCATGAGAGTAACTGCATTAAAGCAGAAATTAGTTCCAATAAATTTATTAGTATTATTAGTTATTATGTTAGTCACCATACAGTATGTCATTAGTTTTTGATGTAGTGTTCCATGATTCATTGTTTACATATAACACCCATCACTGGGAATTTTAGGTATGTCAAGTGACTACAGAGAAAATCCAGTCATTGCTGTTTTTGTTTTTTTTTTTAAGATTTTATTTATTTATTTGACATAGATCACAAGTAGGCAGAGAGGCAGGCAGAGACAGAGGAGGAAGCAGGCTCCCTGCTGAGCAGAGAGCCCAATACGGGGCTCGATCCCAAGACCCTGGGATCATGACCTGAGCTGAAGACAGAGGCTTTAACCCACTGAGCCACCCAGGTGCCCCCTCATTGCTGTTTCTTTATGCGTCTCAGAATGGTATGAATTCTGTAGACCACCAAGCAATTGCCCAAAAGCTATCTATGGGGGTTAAATGTCATTGAAGTTTATTGTCCTGTTATTTAAGAGATTCGATTCGATTCTATGTCTCTTGCTCATGATATTAGCAGACACCTGAACTATGAATACCTTCTTCTGAGTAAACTTGAATATTGAATACATTGTGTTTAAGTGTTTAGGCAAAACAGGAATGGTTGTATTTTTAGAGTATGCAAAGAAAGAAGCCTACCTGGTAAGTTACTGGAAATTCTTAGATCACCAGGGGCTGAGTAAATTAGCACTGTGATTCCATCATTCAAACATAGTCTTTGTCATTCTCTTTTGGTATTGTTTTGTTTTGTTTTCTATTCTGTTTTTGAAATGGGTGGATCTGTTCAATCCAAAGATAAATACAGAGTCTTCTAATCGTGTATTCTGTGAGTTTGATTTTCTGATAAGATTTTGAAATTTTTCAGGCAGCTAAAATGTAGAATATTCAAAAGATGGATATTTGAGAAGATACGTCTTTAGGGACAAAAAGGGTAATGATATTTAATAGAAACTGACCAATTAACCAACTCTACTGGTTGATATTAGACAGTATCCTTTTATTGAATAGGATTTTCTCCCTAAGGGAAGGCTAATGCGTCAGAATGACTAAATAATGTGGGGTGGGGGGATATCTGAAATCGAGATTAGAAAGAATTTGCTTTTTATTTATTTTTATTTTTTCTCATATCCCAAGTTTCTCTAAAACTCAAGCATTGGAATATGCATTGTGCCCAGAAAATTCCCTGCCATTGATCGTCACAGAGAAGGTAAAATGCCCAAGTGAAATACAGTTATTGAGTATGATTATCAGATGATGAGGAACATTCTAGAAGGAGGCAGTCTTAGTGTAACCTCCTAGCTAAAGGCTCAGGATGTGTGCTGTCTTATTAGAGAGCATCATTTATTCACTGTGCTTTTTTCACTCATCTGAGTCCTAGCAGGTCCTGGCTGGCGGTAGAGGAGGATACTCCTATCTCAGTGATAATCCACCGTGCTTGGTGGATGGTGGACTAAACAGGACTTCTAGTTCATTTCTTCCATCTCTTAGGTGGGCTGGCCCATATCCTCTCTGACAGAATTTGTCAACCCCATGGAGAGTCAGAGCAAGGTTTCCTAACTGCCGGGCTCCTGAGCCCCAGGATTCTCTTACTCACGGTAGGGACCTTCTTGCCCTGATGCCCCATGACTGAGCCTCCAGTCTGTATGAAATGAAAATATTTGTTAAAGACACTTACATGCAAACCACAAGATGACTGGAAAATACATCTCCATCATAGACCCAGGCCTGAATTATGCAAATGGGACTTCAGGTGCAGTTTTGCCTGTGAGAAAGAAAGTAAATACAGATGGGGAGTGAAAAACAGTACTCAGCTAGGCTGAATTTTCCCCCAGAAAAAGTAAAGTTAATCAAATGCTTTCAACTGAAGGATGCCCAATAAATCCGTACTTGATACTCTCCTTCTGATCCTGAGTGCAGTTAATGCTATTGGGCAGTACTGGTAGTCCGAGGGAACCCTGCAGACTCCACCAGCCCCTCTAGAATAAAGAAAATAAAAGGCTCAGGGGGCCAAAGTATTTCATGTGGTTCGGATGATCCCACTCTGGAAATGCCTTCTCTGGAGGAATTGTCCCTATTTTAAACGTATTATTAAAAAATCATGCAGAATCTGGGACACCTGGGTGGCTCAGTTGGTTAAGCAGCTGCCTTCGGCTCAGGTCATGATCCCAGCGTCCTGGGATCGAGTCCCACATTGGGCTCCTTGCTCTCCAGGGAACCTGCTTCTCCCTCTGCCTCTGCCTGCCACTCTGTCTGCCTGTGCTCACGCTCTCTCTCCCCCTCTCTCTCTGACAAATAAATGAATTAAGGAAAAAAAAAAAAGAATTTCAGCTGTTCCGATTCAGAACCTTCTTTAAATTGCTTGTCTCCCTTGCCAGGCCAACCCTTCTTCCATGTAGATTGATTTTGGTCAGTGTTTCTCAAACTATAGTCCATTCAAGTCCCGTGGAGGGCTTGATAAAACACAGATTGCTGGGCTCATCCCCAGAGTTTCTGAATCAGCAGGACTGCGATGGGGTCAGAAATTTGAATTTCTAATAAGTTTTCAGGTGATGCTGATGCTGCTGGTCTGGAAACCACACTTTGAGATCTTTGATTTAGGTAATTATAAAGGAATTTATCACATAAGGTATAATCAATACAAGTTTATGCTGGTCAGGATTTCCAAATGCTCAGAAATGTAACCAAAAGCACAGGTTAGCTCAGACTTGCATCAGAAATTAAAATGCATGTACTCAGCCAAAGGCATGTAGGCAAACTGAGAAAATCTGAGCCCTCAGAGGTGGTGGAGGGGTTTGGGGGAGATCCCTTTAAAACATTTGGCAAGTACCTTTGGGAAACTCCTTTTTCTATCCAACATCATTTTGTTCACAGAACATCCTAAGCGATATTACCAAAATTACTTCCGAATGAGATGCATTTATATAAACGGCAGGTTGAACGGTCACATTGTTCTTGTCCCTTGCTTCTTAAACTTGGACTTCTGTCAGAATCTCCTGAGGAGTTTGTTACAACCCAGATTCCCCTGCCTCAACCTAGAGATTCAGATTCAGTAAATCTGGGGGGGCTTGGTGATTTGCATGTTTAACAAGCCCTCATTTGCTGCTCATGCTGCTGATGGTTGAGGGGAGGGGCACATTTTAAGAACCACTGCTTTAGCTGAACTGAAGTTAGAACTTAATGATCACACAGTAACAGCCTAGAAATCATATAAAAGATGCTAAAAAGAAATATAAAAGATGATATTAAAAAGCCTTTGTAGCTTCTACCTAATGTGAACAGATAGCATATTTTAATATTTGCTTCATATTTGGTTTTCAGTTTCGAGTATAGAACTATAGAAATAACAGTATTATTTGGTATACTGAAATTTATTAAATGATGTCACCTTATATCTAATATTCTCCAACTTGCTTTTTTTGCTTAACATTGTTTTGAGATAAATCATATGTATGTGTGGAAAATGAGTTTATTTAGGAATCAGAGGGGGTTTTTTGTTTGTTTGTTTGTTGTTTTTTTTTTTTACAGTTTATCCATTTCTCTACTAAGGGATATTGACAAGTATTTGCTATTTTTGAGTAATATTGTCATGAACATCTGTGTCTCTTGGGCACATGGTGAGAAGTTTTCTTATAGCAGTTCTCAAAGTGTGGTCTGAACTCTTGGAGGAAGTCTGCATGATCAAACTCATTTTAGTAATACCATGGGGTCATTTGCATTTGCATTTTCCACTCTCACTCTCTTCTAAGTGTACAGTGGAGCTTCCTAGGAGCTACACGACATGTCTTGACGTCATTGGTCTGATACCCAATGGAGCAGTGCTTTGTATTCTTATGTTCTAAATGTTTCTCAGTTTTTATTTCAAATACAGTAAATGTTGATAGATAAAACCAAAGTATTTCAGATTCTGTCCTCAATAATTATAAGAAGTTCTGGAGACCAAAAATTTGAGAACCACTGTGTTTAGGCTGACGTCAAATTTTAAAGATTTTTTTAAAAGGTTTTATTTATTTATTTGACAGAGAGAGAGAGAGAGAGATCACAAGTACACAGAGAGGCAGGCAAAGAGAGGAGGAAGCAAGCTCCCCGCTGAGCAGAGAGCCCAACATGGGGCTCGATCCCAGGACTCTGAGATCATGTCCTGAGCCGAAGGCAGAGGCTTAACCCACTGAGCCACTCAGGCGCCCCAGGCTGACATCAAATTTTATTATATGTGGCTTCTACAATTTGCTTCTCACACTCTACTGATGGTTTTGGGTGGTTTTTCTTTTTTATTTTTATTTATTTTTTTTTTAATTTTTATTTTTTTTTATAAACATATTTTTATCCCCAGGGGTACATGTCTGTGAATCGCCAGGTTTACACACTTCACAGCACTAATCATAGCACATACCCTCCCCAATATCCATTACCCTACCCCCCTTTGCCAACCCCCTCCCCCCAGCAACCCTCTGTTTGTTTTGTGAGATTAAGAGTCACTTATGGTTTGTCTCCCTCCCAATCCCATCTTGTTTCTTTTCTTCTTTTTCTGCTCCCCTAGTCCCCCATGTTGCATCTCCACTTCCTCATATCAGGGATATCATATGATAGTTGTCTTTCCCTGATTGATTTATTTCACTAAGCATGATACCCTCTAGTTCCATCCACGTCGTTGCGAATGGCAAGATTTCATTTCTTTTGATGGCTGCATAGTATTCCATCGTGTATATATACCACATCTTCTTTATCCATTCATCTGTTGATGGACATCTAGGCTCTTTCCATAGTTTGGTTATTGTAGACATTGCTGCTATAAACATTCGGGTGCACGTGCCCCTTCGGAGCACTACGTTTGTATCTTTAGGGTAAATACCCA
>PISX010037651.1:0-10871 GCA_004024625.1 Mellivora capensis
AAAAAAAAAAAGATAGGGATAGCTGGTCTGAATCTGTCAGGCAGACAGCTCACTAACAGGAAAACCAGATAGGACAAGAGAAATAGTAACTTGAAAATTAATTAGATCAAATGCAGTCCTTTTGATAAGCACAAGATTTCATGCTAAAGTTGAATGCATTATAATTTGTCCAAATTTACCACATTCCCATAGGCTGTCTGATAGAAATCAGGTATTCACCCTACAACCATCTACAATCTACCCTTCCTTATGGCTAAAGAAAACCCAGTTCCTACATAGTCATGTTTCTAGGCCTTGCACTCAAACGAGGCACTGTCTATTAAGCTATATTGGGAGAATGTATGGGAAGTTTGCATACCATTAGTATACATGGGTATTTTAACATGTATCTCATTTCTAATACAATACCATACAAAATTAAACAACCAGTCAAACAAAAAAACTGCCTCAGAGGAACAAACAATGCAAAGAATAACTGATACTTCTCATCAAAGTCACTCCCTGAATCAAGGGCTCACATCAGGAATTTCTTCACAAGGTACAACGTCTCTTTATTCATGACTTTGGTTAAGAATGCCGTCCCTAGCGACTGTCCCATCTGCTTAAAAGACCAGTCAATATTCCATGAAGTACCCAATTTTCTGTTAACAGATAAAGCCCTCAGAGCTCAACACAAAGCAATGCAACGGTTCAACAACACTACTTATGAAGGAATATTGGATTTCTATGTACCTAGATGAAGACAGACGTCTGAAGGGATGCCACGGTACCTTTCCCAATTATAGACAAGAATGAATTTCCAATGTAAACCATGTGGATCAACATGTATTATGCTGCTGTTCAATAAGACAATATGAAGCCCAAATGGCATGTTAAATGAAGAGGTTTATCTTGGGCTTTGGCTGGAATTGAAGAAAAATGTTCACATTCTCCCTCAAGAGGAAAGTTGCAATGACCTTCCCTTGCCAGACAAGAGCCTCACCTTCCACTGCCTTTTAGCTGGCACTAGTGAATACCACAGTGCTCTTTGGAGAAACTGCCCTATGCAGAACACAAAGCAATTCCCATGCTGTTCCCCCGTCACTAAAAGGTGGTAATGACTGCACAGGAGGCTAAGTCCCTCTTTGGTCTTATGTAAACAGGGGCGTAACACAATCCTCCTAGTCTTGGTATCATAGGGCAAACGTGGGAACAGAGTTCTTCACCTCTACTTAAATGAACAAGTCATCTATAGTATCATTAGCCGTATTTTTTGGCCCAGAAAATTGCTGCACATTCATGGCCATCTACAAAATACTTCCCCAAAACATACGGGAATGTTTGCTAACTGTGTACATTGATGAGCTACTTGTTGAATTTCCATGTCAGGTGGCCTGGCTATTAATTATTTCTAACATGGAGTACACATCACACAGAACCAGAAAAACATGAAAGGAAAGAGGAGCTCTGCAGTCTCCTCCCACCCATCTGTTTAACAAAACCAGCTGACAACAAATGTCTAGATTCAAAAAATCCACCTCTGGCATTTATACAGGAGAAAATAGACTAGTCAGGGAAGGGGATTATAGGCATGAACACAGTATGCCCCCAACATGTAAGAACTGAATTCCAAGCTAAATCCATGCAGAGCTCAGGAAGGAGGACAGTAGCAGGACTCAGCAGGTTTCTGAACTGTTCCTTGCCAGCTGGATGCAAAGGAAGTACAAATGCAAACAAAAAGAGGCAGCAAAGTTGAAATCTGGAAGGAGATACCTTTGTTGCGGTAAATGAAAGGCCAATAGTGTTCAAATGAGATTAGAAAATACTTCTGGAGAGACTCTGCCAGAGAAGAGGTTCTCTCCAGAGAGAGGAGATCTTCTCGGAGACCATCAAGTCCTCAGATGACCTACTTCATCCACTTAGAAAACACTCAAATTCATACCTTTACCGAATTAATTTCCAAAATCTATGAAGAACTTCCACAACTCAAAACCAAAACAATAATGCAATTAAAAATGAGCAGCAGACACAAATAGACATTTTTTTCCAAAGAAAACAGAGATGACCAACAGACACATGAAAAGATGCTCAACATCAATCGTCATCAAGGAAATGTAAACCATAACCACCATGAGATCACTTCACACCTGTCAGAATGGCTAAAGTCAAAAATAGTAAGTGTTGGCAAGGAGGTGGAGAAAAAGAAACCCTCAGGCCCTGGTGCTGGGAATGCAAGGTAATATCAACATTGTGAGGAACAGTATGGAGGTTCCTCATAAAATAAAAAATAGAGTTACCATATGATCTAGTAATTCCACTACTGGTTTATTTACCCAAAAAGTTGAAAACACTAGAAATATTCAAAAATATATATGCACCCCTGTGTTTATTATACCATTATTAACATTAGCCAAAATACAGAAGCAACCCAAGTGTTTGCCCATAGAATAATACACACACACACACGCACACACACACAGTATATTACTCAAGCATAAGAAAGAATGAAATCTTGCCATTTCCAACACAGATGACTCTCAATATAATACTCAGCAAAGTCAGAGGAAGACATACCATATGATTTCACTCATGTGTAGAAGAAACAAGACAAAGAAAAAAGAAAAGCACACTTCTAAATACAGAGAAATGGTAGTTATCAATGAGGAGACGGGTGGGGGAATGGGTGAAATACGTAAAGAAAATTTAAAAATACACTTATGGGGACGCCTGGGTGGCTCAGTTGGTTGGGCGGCTGCCTTCGGCTCAGGTCACGATCCCAGCGTCCTGGGATCGAGTCCCACATCGGGCTCCTTGCTCGGCAGGGAGCCTGCTTCTCCCTCTGCCTCTGCCTGCCTCTCTGTCTGCCTGTGCTCGCTCTCTCTCTCTCTCTCTCTCTCCCTCTCTCTCTGACAAATAAATAAATTTAAAAAAAATTTAAAAAAATACACTTATGATAAGCACTGAGTAATGTACAGAACCATTTAATCATTATATTGTACACCCAAAGCTAATATACCGCATGCTAATTATACTTAAATTTAAAAAATTCATACCTTTGTTACCTACCAACTGGATCTTACTATCTCCTTTATCTTTCCTCATCTAGGTCTCCATACCAAGGTATTTTCCCTTCTTAACCATATTTATGTCCTTACAAGCTCTCTCTCACTACTTTCTACCAACTATTACTCTGCCAGAAGCGCATGATTCAGATACCATTCCAAGATAACGCCGACTGCGGATCCGGGTAGACAACTGGCTCTGTTAGGTCTGCCCTATTTTGTGTTTTTATTTATGATTTGGCAGTGTACTGACAGATGTGCTTGAGTTTCTGGGAAAATGAGAAGTTAGTATGATTGTCTCAATCATTCCAGATTTAGGATAATACCATCAGGGTTAAGAGAAACATTAATAGGAAGTAATTAGGGCCAAATAGGATGAAATTTAACATGGGAAAATGGAAGGCTCCATGCTTAGAGACTATGTTGCTCAAAGACAGAATCTGAGACCTATTACTTAACGGGAATACATATTGAAAAATATTTAGCCATTTTGGTCCACAGTGAGCTAAGATAAGGCTGTCAAAAAGGATACTGTGATCTTAAACTATACCATAAGATAATAATCTCATTATAATCTGACCCAATCTGTCCAGAGATAATCACACTTAGTTGTAGAAACTTCTCAAATGCTGAACAAACTTTAATGAAAAAAAAAAAAAGGAAGATTGTGAACCCAAGCAAATGATGAACGGTTGGGACGCCTGGGTGGCTCAGTGGGTTAAAGCCTCTGCCTTAGGCTCAGGTCATGACCTCAGGGTCCTGGGATCACCACCCACACCCCACCCCACCCCCCCAAATCCGGGCTCTCTGCTCAGCAGGGAGCGGGCTTCCCCCACCCCTCTGCCTGCCTCTCTGCCTACTTGTGATTTCTGTCTGTCAAATAAATAAATAAAAATCTTTTTTAAAAGATGATGAATGGGGGCGCCTGGGTGGCTCAGTAGGTTGAAGCCTCTGCCTTCGGCTCAGGTCATGATCCCAGGGTCCTGGGATGGAGCCCCCCATTGGGCTCTCTGCTCAGCGGGGAACCTGCTTCCTCTTCTCTCTCTGCCTGCCTCTCTGCCTACTTGTGATCTATCAAATAAATAAATAAAATCTTTTAAAAAATGATAAATGGTTGAAGGATGAAAGAAGGTTCAGTCTGAAGAAGTAAAGAGTAAGAGACAGCATGATAAAGTCTTCAAATATTTGGAGGACTGTCATGTATAAGAGGGATAAGACACACCCTGCGTAGCTAAAAGAAGGAAAATTTATACCAATAAGCGTAAGCTATGAAGAGGCATTTCTGGCTTAAAATAGGAAAAATCTTTTGAAAGTCAGAAAACACAGAGGGAAGTAACAGCCTTGGGAGGCAGTGAACTTTCACAGGGTGGAGGACCACTTACTTGGCAAGGACAGTAAAACCCAAGCTCAGACACAGCCTCAAAAGTCCGAAGAGCTGCCTCTGAGTGCCTACTCAATGTCAGAACTTTACATACTTTATAATCCTTAAACCCTGAAAGTCAGGCATTGCTGTACTCAAATGACAGATGTTCAGAGGTTAAATGACCTGCCTAATACTGTTCAGTAAATGGTGAAGCCTAAATTCAAATCCAGGTATACATTTCTACCATTCCATACTGCTTTATAATCCTCTATAGATCCTGCACTTACAAAATCAAATATTCAGCAATGGGTTAAACAGCATGACATACAGAAAGATCACTGGACTAGAGTCAGAAAACCTCTGTTGGTGCCTTACCTAAACTATTTATGCTTTGTGACCTGGGACAAGTTACTGAACCTTTCCGAACCCTCAGTTTCTTCAAACTTTTAATAAATAAAAAAACTATTGCTCAGGTTTTCAATGAACACAAAACAGATGATCTAAATAAAACTATGTTGTAAATTATAAATGCTTTTTTAAAATGACTTAATGTGGGGGCACCTGAGTATCTCAGTCATTAGGCATCTGCCTTTAGCTCAGGCATGATGCCAGGGTCCTGAGATCAAGCCCCACATCAGCCTCCCTGCTCTGCAGGAAGCCTGCTTCTCCCTCTCCCACTCCCTCTGCTTGTGTTCCCTCTCTTACTGTTTCTCTCTCTATGTGAAATAAATAAATAAAATCTTTTAAAAAAATAAAACAAAATGAATTAATGTTATTAAGTAAGATCAATACTCTTATTTTCACAGAAGAATCTAAAAGACACTTTAAAACATTTTCAGGGGAAAAAAAGCAAAAACCACATCTAAGCTACTTGGCTCAACTTCTTCAAGAACAGTACCCAACATCAGCCTTCCAATTTCATTAAGAGCACGGGGGTAGCAACTTGAGAGCAAAGGGGGATAAGAACCCCCTAAATCACTCCCTATGTGTTACCACTGATGGCACACTGCAGCCTAAGTCATTGGTCCCTTGTTACCCAGGAGTTAAGACAAAATGCACTGCTCATAGCATTCAATTATGCCCTACGCTAGCTGCCTCCAAAATATTTGCTGATAATCCTGAGTGATAGTTAACTGTGTTTTATTATTCAGCTAGATGAAAATTTAAATGTTATGTTAAATCGAAAGCCTGCTGTTCGTATGAAGCACACATTGGTAACCAGGACTCTCAGGGTCAGAGAGGACATTGAAGGTATTCTGATCCAACGTCCATCTGCCACTTGTTATATTAATATCTGAACACCCAAAAGCCATCTGTCAAGCTTAGAGTGTATGTGACATCCTCACGTAACGTTTTAAAGCTTCACAGAACAAACGGATGTGTCCCTAAAGGCTTCATGATTGACTATTTCCAAACAATCCATGTGAAATATATCAGGGTCTAGCAGCTATGGTAAGGGACAAGGGGAATATTTTTCTCCCCCCATTAAGTCTTAATACAATCATCGACCAACCCTGACCCGTAACTTTCGCATTCCCAAGATAACAGGCAGACAGAGACCTGTATTCTTTGACCTCTTTATTTTTCCAGGACCTTGGAAAGCACCAGTGAGGTCCACAGGCAGCTCCCAAACCTGGGTAGACAAGATATCCTAGTAAGATTTTCAGAGATACAGATTCCTAGGCTCCTCATAAAAACAGACTTCTAGGTACCAGTCTGGCCTCACTGCAGAAAATAAACTCTGATGGAGGGCTTATTTGAATCATGTGTTCCCTCAAACAGCAGTCACAGAGCTTCTCCAAGGGTCCGTTTCTAGTTAATGAAAAACACAAGAAAGCAGTACAAAGAAAACTTCAGCATCCCATCCTTTTGGAGCACCTATAAATAAAAATTCTCCTGATCATGCCCCATTAATAATTACATAGATGATGGATGGATAGATAACATACAGGCAGGCACTCAAATTTTTTTTAATCTTTATTTTTTTTTATTTATTTATTTGTCAGAGAGAGGGAGAGAGAGCGAGTGAGCACAGGCAGAGTGGCAGGCAGAGGCAGAAGGAGAATCAGGCTCCCCGCTGAGCAAGGAGCCCGATGTGGGACTCGATCCCAGGATGCTGGGATCATGACCTGAGCTGAAGGCAGCCGCTCAACCAACTGAGCCACCCAGGCATCCCAGGCACTCAAATTTTGACAAGATTATATCCCCGGTCTCCTGGAACCTGCATTATAGTGTAGATGAAAAATAAACAAATAACATCATAATTTCAAATAGTGGCAGACACTATGAATATAAACTAAGATGAGCTGGAGATCCCCATTTACGCCCTCCAGATACACTCTTTGGCCCACTTTGCCTTACTTTATGCCAAATCACTGACAGGTTCTCTCCCTTTCCCTTTTGATTCCAGTTGGCTTCAGCCAAAGGAAAATGCCAGCAGGAGGGCAGAAAGGACTGACACTGGGGTACTAACATATAAAGCACTCAGTACTATGTGCCAAACACAGTGCTAACTGTATAATGGTAGCTGCACCTATTAAGAACAAAACTAGGGGCGCCTGGGTGGCTCAGCGGGTTAAAGCCTCTGCCTTCAGCTCAGGTCATGATCCCAGGGTCCTAGGATCGAGCCCCGAATCGGGCTCTCTGCTCAGCAGGGAGCCTGCTTCCTCCTCTCTCTCTCTCTGCCTGCTTCTCTGCCTACTTGTGATCTCTGCCTATCAAATAAATAAATAAAATCTTAAAAAAAAAAAACTAATGAAGGTCCTTGACTAAGGACCTTCTATAGTCTATAGAAGAAGTCTATAGAAGACTATAGTTGTCTCTAGTCTTCCCAACATAAATGTGTCTACAAACTTGATTGTTTTTTAATAATGTTTACAGAGAGGACAACTTATGTGCCTTAACTTCTGCTTTGCAGAAGAATTATTCATTTAGTTTGGGCTCTTTCTTTTAAAAAGTAATCACCTTCTTGAGAGAAATTTTTATTTTTTTCATGTTATCAGTCCTGTCAGACTTTAGAAGTTCACAATCACCAAAGAAGAGCAAAGCAATTTAGATAAAATTTCCTGTTCTGAAGGAAGACTTTTGTTATTAAATGTGAGGCATTCAATAGTAACTGCCAGCTGTTTAATCAAAAAGTTATTGTTCATTGTGGAGGAAAAATTGGAGTTTGGAAAACAATGAGGCTACAACTCCAAGCTCAGAAAGTGTCTGATGGAGTTTCAAATCCTTTTCAAACTCTGTCTCATCATTTAAACTATAATGGCCTATTTCTGATAAGGCATTTCATGGAAGATAATAAGAAAATCACTGAGACAACAGAGATCTCCCACTCATTTCTTTAATTATCCTCTTTTCTTGTGCCCCTTCATGTTCAGATTACATGGTATAATTTCAAGCCAGTTTTCAGAGAGGTCTCAAGTAAGCCTATTCATAAGGACATGCAGGTCACTCGTTTAATTCCCAATCGGAAATGAATGACAGAATAAAATGTAAGAAGGTGAGAGAATCCTAAAGGGAAATTTTGGCATACTAATAAGAAAAGAAGGTTTTGAAGAAGACTAACAGGAAAAGAAAAGGTCCAAGAGTCAGAAGGCTTCTACTCTAAATTCTACATTTAACCACTGCACTCGGGAAAATTGACTTTATCTGCCTGAGATTATTTCCTTACCTCTTAAATAAAGAAAAAGGTACCTGCTTGACTTACTTTTTTGCAGGTTCAATTAGATACTGGAAATTGTTGCCCAATACTGATGCAAAATGGTTCAAGTACGAAGGTGTTAAA
Source organism: Mellivora capensis (assembly GCA_004024625.1). Lineage (NCBI taxonomy): Eukaryota > Metazoa > Chordata > Mammalia > Carnivora > Mustelidae > Mellivora > Mellivora capensis. The sequence goes on from PISX010037651.1 coordinate 8,189, forward strand.
CTACCTGAACGTTGATTTTTCAGCTCCTCCCAGGAATCCAATTACATCCCCTTCCTTATGTTCAGTCCATGAGATACTCTAGTAACCTTTTTAGAATCATGCCCATAATTCTTCAAGTTGATCTCTGTTACGTACAACTTAAGTGTTTTAGCATGAAAATGTCGAGGAAGATACATTGGAATTTAAAAACCTACACTCAAATGAAGAACGGCAGGAAGTCTTTGGATGCCCACTCACCAGTGCATAGTGAGATCAAACTTGTGAGCATCTCGTCACATCTTGGTGCCGACCCTCACTTATATTTTGTAATGTTACCAGCAATTTATGCATGTGTGGGCAACCTGAAAGCCAAAACCAGCTCTTATAACTTGCCATGTATTTTCCCCGGTACCAGGCCAGTGCCAGGAGTAGAATGTACTCTCAGTTAGAGTGGATTTCAATTATTTTTGCACTTGTGTCAGTCTTGTCAGTTGCTGGACACAGCCATCTCTCCATGACTGTGATCACCCAATGGATATACTGGCTTGGCTCACTCTGCCTTTTACGGGAATAACTGTCCACCTGTGCTTCCAATACTAGGTCAATGGAAAAGCTGAAATGCAAATTTTCAACTGAAAGTGGATGTTTAGAGTAACATTACTCAAGTAAATGCCATGCTACATTTCCACGCATAAATGAAAATTTCTATGTGCATTCACTAGTCTCTTTAACCTCATCTTTTCATATAGATCTTACATACCACTCTTTCAGGAACACATAGGTAAGTGTTCCCTTCAGGAACACATAGGTAAGGCATTGCTAATTCTAAAGAACTATCAATTAAGTGAATGAATAAATGAATTATTTGATTAAATCTAAGGCCTTCGGAGTCTCCACTTGATTTTACAGAGACTACAGCCATACTAAACTATTTGCAAGTCCTGGAAGCTTCATGAACTCTGTTGCTTCCATCCTTCTGGTCCCTTGCTTTGAGATCCCTTCCTACCACTTACCTGGCCATATAAAGGACCAGCACTCAACTCAGCTGTCAAATTGGGAAGCCTTGGGGCACCTGGGTGGTTCAGTGGGTTAAAGCCTCTGCTTTCGGCTCAGGTCATGATCCCAGGGTCCTGGGATCGAGCCCCACATCAGGCTCTCTGCTCCGCGGGGAGCCTGCTTCCTCCTCTCTCTCCCTGCCTGCCTCTCTGCCTACTTGTGATCTCTGTCTGTCAAATAAATAAATAAAATCTTTAAAAAAAAAAATTGGGAAGCCTTTCTCATACTATCTTTCCTCAAGTTCTACTGAAAATTCAACTTTTGTCTTGCCTTCTATGTTGCTGTCAAGATGTCTGATGCCAACCTGAATTTCTTTGCTTTGTAAATGTTAGCCTTTTTGCCTTGAAGTCATGAAAATATTTTTATTTAAAATTTAATAGTTTTACTAGGATATAGCTCAGTGTTGACTCTACAGGTCAATTTTCCCAGATTCGTGATGGGCCCGCTCAATATGCAGATTTGCATTTTGATTTCTTGCATTTTTAAATTTTTAAATAGAATTCAAATATAATTTGTCCACTTGAAATACATACTTAAATGGTTTGGGGGAGTATATTACATTATTCACTAAGTTTGGATAAGATAGTTAACTTAAAATTTGCCATTTTAGCCATTTAAGTATGTAATTCAGTGACATTAATTATGTTCACAACATTATACCTCCACCACCATTTCCAAAACTTTCTCATCACACTGAATAGAAACCCTACAACCACTAAGCAGTAACTCCTCATTCTTTGACCCCTCAGCCCATTAACCTCTAACCAATTTATCCTTATGAATTTATTATAGGCATTTCATACAAGTAGAATCACAGAACATTTGTCCCTTTGTGTCTGGCTTGTTTTACTGAGCATAATGTTTTCAAGGTCCATCCACATACCAAAACTGCATTTATTTTCACAGCTGAATAATATTCCCTTTGTATATACCACATTTTGTTTATCCATATGTTAATGGACATTTGTGGTTGTTTCTGCCTTTTGACTCTTGTGAAAATTGCCACAAGGAACACTGGTATATAAACATCTGTCCAAGTCTCTCCTTTTGATTCCTTTGGGTATAGAGTAGAATTGCTGGGTCATTTCAGTTTCCTGAAGAATAACTAAACTTTTCCAAAGCAGATACACCATTTTACTTTCCCACCAGCAATGTACAAGGGTTCTAATTTCTCTATATTCTCACCAACAGTTATTTTCCTTTTTAAATCATAGCCATCCTAATGGTAAGAAGTGGTATCCAGGATCTATAAAGAACTTCTCAAACTCAACACATGCAAAACAGATAATCATATCAAAAAATGGGCAGAAGATATGAACAGACACTTCTCCAATGAAGACATACAAATGGCTATCAGACACATGAAAAAATGTTCGTCATCACTAGCCATCAGGGAGATTCAAATTAAAACCACATTGAGATACCACCTCACACCAGTTAGAATGGCCCAAATCAGTAAGACAGGAAACAACGTGTGTTGGAGAGGATGTGGAGAAAGGGGAACCCTCTTACACTGTTGGTGGGAATGCAAGTTGGTGCAGCCACTCTGGAGAACAGTGTGGAGGTTCCTCAAGAAGTTAAAAATAGAGCTTCCCTATGACCCTGCAATTGCGCTACTGGGTATTTACCCCAAAGATACAGATGTGGT
>PISX010037652.1:0-10875 GCA_004024625.1 Mellivora capensis
CCAGAGGTCACTGACAGGAGACCCATCCCTTCCTCAGCAGCAGGAGGAGTTGGGTGTATGCTTCTGTCACCTTTTAGGCCCTTTTTGCCAATCCCTTCTGCAGCAGAGCTGCTGGATCGTGCAAAGCCCTCCTTCCCAGGTCATGGACGCAGCCATCCTCCAGCAGCTGAGGGGTCATGGCTGGGCCACCAAAGTATCAAGTCAGTCTGTCCACATGCTGCCCAGGAGAGGCTGGTAACTGCTCTGTGGGAGTCAGGTCAGCTGAGCAGCCTTTGTAAATGGCATTGTCATACCCTGTGACAGGGCCTGGGCTGAATGAGGGCAGGAGAGGGGGGAGGGTAGGAGAGGTGGTTCCTGTGGTGTCCCTGGACAGAGCTGTACAGAGCAGGAGGCATGAGGGTCTGGGAGTGATAAAGAGACTCTCAGGGTGAGACACTGTGTGAGTTGGGGGGTTTTGGGCAAGTGCTGGCAAGGCAGAGGAAGGAGACAGGATCGAGAGAAGCGAGACAGAGAAGAATTTCAAGGATGAAGAGGGGTTGCTGGCTTACATGTGTGCAGGAGGAGAATGGACTGGGGTGGAGGAGGTCTTGGTAGGTGCTCTGAGCATTGGGACCAGAGAAGGTGGGAATCCCAGGCATCAGATTTCCATGAGCCCACAGCTCCGACCTCTCTGGGGCTGAGCTGTGCAGAAGCCGTTTCACTTGGGAAGATGAGCGCACCTTTTTGCATGGGGTTGTGGGTGTGAGCCTCAGAATCTGTCAGGGAGAGAGACAGCACCCTCTGTCCCACCAGCTGAGATGCCATGACTTGGAGCATTGCAGGGATTCCCAGGGTGGCCAGTAGAGGGAGCTTGCGCACCTCCAACAGGAAGGGGGTGGTTTCTCTGTGTGCTCAGTGATGGCCAGCAGAGGGCACGCCCTTGGTTTTTCTGACCCAAGGGGCCTCAGTAGGAAGGGCTTCTGTAGCTGCCCAGGGATCCAGCTCCAGTCTCACTGTCCTGGGATAGAGAGTCAGAGCTGTATTTGTAGCCAGTTCCCCTGACGCCCTGGTGAGTGTTAGGGTACGGAGTCGACCACCCCTCAAATGGACAGAGGACACCCACGATAATGCAAGTCACACAGCAAGGTTTATTTCCAGCTAGCTGGGGTCAAGTATCTGCCCGACGTAGTGGGTTTCTACAAGGACCCCGAGCACTCAAAGATAAGGGTTTATATAGCAATTCAATTCTGGCGCCACCCACAGCTGCATTCAACTCTGGTGTTCATGATTAACTTGTTTCAGGTTTTACCTAGTTCCTCTTACTGAGGACATGAGGCAAGTCATGTCCTCAGTAAAATGGCTTCCTGGCCATTAAGATGGCCATACTCACGCTAACGCATTCTTACCTTCACCCCTTTAGTTGTTTATAGTGAGGAATCCTACTCATTCACACGGCTGTCCTTGGGGTTTTCAGGAGGGGGTAACCTTTCATACTGCTGTGTTAAGACCAGGAGTTGGACAGTATTAACACGGCCTTTTACAAATTGATCAACCTTTAGCGCACTTGTGGTAACCAGAACAACCATATAAGGACCTTTCCATCTTTGCTCTAATGTTCGGGCCTTATGTCTCTTTACCCATACCCAATCCCCTGGGATGATGCCATATTCCAGGTCTTTCCTCATATAAGAAACACACCAAAGGCCAAATCTAATGTTGGACTTTCTGTAGGGATTTTAAACTGGCCAGATAGTTTGGGGTCCATGTACATAAGGGAATTTCGAACCCAGAAGATGGCATAGGGTAGGAGGGTCACCCAGTCCCCAACTGTCTCTTTGGCTAATTTAGATAAGGTCTCCTTTAGGGTCTGATTCATACCAAGTATGTGAAGGGGGCAAGTCCAATGTCCGTATTTTTTTTTTTAGTTCACACATTGTCCTCTATCTAGTCTGGGTCTCAGTTTCTGAGGACGGGCCGGTCCAGTTGGACCTGGTCCTGCCCATGCTGTACCCTGCACCCCCACCAGCAGGATTTTAGCCATCTTTTGCTGCCTTCTGTTCTCCCTGCTCAAATGCTCTCTGTCTTCTAATTTTTTCCTGTAACTCCTGATTTTCCTTTCTGATCCGATCCTCTCTCTGGAGTCTCGAGTGTTGTACACCCTTTCTGTCACTCTGATCAGATCTCAAACATTGATATCATCAGATATCCCCCAACCTTTCCTGCTTGTGTAATTTCTTCCTAATATCTGGGGCAGCCTGGTTTATAAAGGACATAATCACAGATGACTGATTTGGCTCTGCCAGGGGTCTAGAGGGGTGTACTGTCCATAGGCATCATAGAGGCGTTCTAAAAACATGGCCGGGCTTTCAGTTTCCCCTGGCACAATGGCCTTTATCTTAGCCGAATTGGTGGGGCCGTGTGCTGCCACTCGGAATCCTGCCATAAGAGTCGGCAGTAGACTCAGAGATGCTCCCTACCTTCTGCATTCCCAAAGTCCCAACCACTCTATTCGAGGGGAAGCGCTCATTGATCAGATTCGGCAGGGTCATTGGCCGTCCGTTGTCACCGGGAACATTCTTTTTAGCCTCGGTGAGGGTACATTCATGCTCTTCCGTGGTAAACAATGTTTTAAGGAGCTGTTGGCAGTCGTCCCTGGTGAGGCTATGTGTAGGCATAACAGACTCAAATAGGTCAGTTAAACCCCCTGAGTCTTGAGAAAAAGGGGGGTTTTGAGCTTTCCAGTTATACAGATTGCTGCTTGAAAAAGGCCAATACTGGTAAGATAGTGAGGGAGCTCAGGAGGTGCGTCTGCCTCAGGATGGAGTGGCGCCACAAGCGCATATGGAGGGGGTTTTCCTTCCAAATCTATCAGGGAGGGGTACAGGTCTGACCCTACCTGTAATATGGGTTCCTTGGGTGGGTCCCCTCCAAAGAATTTCTGACGGGCCGTAATTTGGGCGCAGGTGGGTGCGGGAGAGAGTTGGTCAGCACCCGGGGGAGATATCCTGGCTTTTTGGGGACAAAAGGTTTCAGCCAGGAGGGAGGACTTTCTACCAAAGCCTGCCACATTAAAATGTGAGGATATTGGTCTGGGTGGCCTTGTAGTCCGTGCCGTTTGATCACCTCTTGGGCTTAGTAATGGCCAGGGAAAAGGTCCCCTGAGGTGGCCAGCCCACCTTAAAAGGCCACTCTGCAGAGCAGAGGGTATCCAACTTACCCTTTTTTATGTCCACGCCTTGGCACGGATCTCAGGGAAGTGGCTCAGGAGCAGGGTCTTAGGCGTTGCTTGAGCCTGTCCCATTATTATCACACAAAGAAGCCAGACAAAGACAAGAGACACAAAACTAGCAAACACACAAATTTGAAACGGTTTTCTAACACCCACCAGCTGGTCAACCATACCACATCCACAGGTGCCGTTCCACTCACACAACGCTCAGGATCCTTACCTAGCCGTCCCAACGGCGTCCACTGTGGATGTCATTCTGGCACCTTTTCATCGGGGACGTCTCCCACGACTTCCAGTAGTGGAGCCTCCAGGGTCACAAACCTTTAGCCCACCCAGATGAGAATTCTTTACCAGATCCAGATAGGGACCTTCAGTCCCTCCAGGCGAGAACCTTAAGTTCTCCAGATGGAGGTGGCCAATCCTCCTTCCACGGTTCCTTTAGTTAAACCCCGGTATCGGGGAGTTGCCTGTCTCCCTGAGGAGGGTCTTAAAGAATCTCGGTGGGACCTCCAAATGTTAGAGTATGGAGTCGACCAACCCTCAAATGGACAGAGGATACCCACCATATTGCAAGTCACACAGCGAGGTTTATTTCCAGCTAGCTGGGGTCGAAGTATCTGCCCTATGCAGCGGGGTTTCTACAAGGACCCCGAGTACTCAAAGCTAAGGGTTTATATAGCAATTTTCCACAGCTAGATTCAATTCTGGCGCCACCCACAGCTGCATTCAATTCCGGTGTTCATGATTAACTTGTTTCAGGTTTTACCTAGTTCCTTTTTTCTGCAAGTCATGTACTCAGTAAAATGGATTCCCGGCCTTTAAGATGGCCATACTCACGTGGAGACTATAGGGGCTTTGCAGCAACTTGTTGCTTCCTGAGGTGTGATGGAGAAGATGTCTTGTTGGCTGAGTGCTCAAGAAGGGGCTCTGGGAGCTTCCCCAGGACGTGCTTGTAGGTGAGAAGTACATGTGCTTACATATTGGGGCTCTTCCCTTGGTTTGGTCCTCATGTTCCCTGAGGGCATTTGAACAAGCCCTATTTTACTCAGGGGTCTCTGGATCGAGAGGTCAGGGGACACCGCATCAGAAATGCTGTGGTTGGTTTGTTACCGATGCCGACTTGTTTCGAGGAAGAAATCGTGACTCGGCTTCAGGGGAACTGGAGCTACATTGTGTTGGGACAGGAATGCAGGAACTGCTGACTTTCAGGACCTTCTAGAAGGAGGAGCTGGGGTTCCCCTCTCTGAGTTCTGCTACAACCAGTGCCCCAGGTAAAAGCACAGACTGTCCTGCTCTGACCCATGCTTTTATTACCTTTCAGTGTTTATTTTTTCCAACATTGTTGGAAAACATTGTTAGTTGGAAAACAAGTGAAAAGTTGACAGGCACCTGATACCATAAACCTTGAATTCTTTTAGAGTTAAATTTACAAGAAAAACAGGAATTGTTTTATTTATCCTTTCCAGTCTTCATTGGAAACTCATCAATAATATCTTCAAAACGTGCCTTTACTTCATCTCCTTTTCTCTGTTTTCATTTTTAACGATTTTATGCAAGTACAGTGGTGAGGAGGGGGAAGCAGAGGGAGAAGGTGACCAGAGCAGAAGGCAGGTGCTTAATAACCACCTGAGCCACCCAGGTGCACCCTTATGACATTATTCTTAATATGACATCTCTTATAATTGAAGCTTTTCCTCACAGATGGGCTTTGTCTGTTTTCCCATCCATAACCAAGGAGGAGCATTTTTCTTTGAATATTCTCAATAGTGTTTCAGGTCTAACATAATTTTATAGTAGCATTACAAATTCTTTTTGAATTTTGTTACACAAATAAGACAGATCTTATCTATCACGATATGATTAGGCATATAGACATTATAATAGTCTATAATACTCTAAGTTCAGAATCCTTCCAGAGTTTGGGCTTTCAATATTTTCTTGTGATTCCCTAAGATGTAAATTGTTTATTGCATAAAACTTAACATCTAAATCACTCCCAAAATATTCTTTAATCTTAAAATATTTTTTTCATTTGCTACAAAGCACAGTGGAATAAGTTATGAGTTTGAATAATTTTTGAACTTTGTTTTGAAAAAAAACCTTCATGATGAAATATTATATCTTCACTCTAACAGATTCTGTTTCTGTTCTGTGACATCAGTGAGCCAGAGATGGCCCCTGTGTCTTGTATTAGTAGGAGGGGGTGTGAGTATCAATGAACGTCTTTTCTACCTTTCCTATGTCCTGGCCCTCCAAGTGGGAATGGGCCCCAGTCTGGAGCCCTGATTGCCTGGATATTAGTCTATAGAAAAGAAGGAATTGAATTCATCCCAAATATGTTGAACTCTAGGCCTTTGCTGGGCAGTGGAAAGAGCACCAGCATATTTTGGGGAGGATGGAGGTCAGGAGACACAGTCTGGTTAGGCCTTGCCCTGGAAGATGATCCAGATGTGAAGTCAGGAACTAAAAAATGTGAGGGAAGGAAATGTAAGTAATAGGATGTCATGTTTTATGTCAGGTGTGCTCCAAAGACCTTTATTAATCATTCTGTTTTCAGGCGACAGTGCCCTACCGTACAAAAATCTCATTGCCTTCCCCATTTTGGAGATGAGCATGCTGAGGCTCAGAGACAGCTACACCCCTTGCGGGGGGTGGAGCTAAGATACCAATCAAGGAGGAGCCTTCCCTTCTACTCAAGACTAAGCTTCTGTAGAGCTACTTGCCACTTGATTGTTTCTGGTGAAGGGAGCAAAGGGGTATTGAATCCTGATAGAACTCAAAATATTCTGCATGGAGAAGAGAAAACCAAAAAACCAGGCCCTCCCAGGAAAGAGTAGATTCAAAGTGTCTGTATTGGGGGAAGACTCAGTATTGACCTCAGGGCAGTGGCTTCTTAGTCCACCTCTGATGAGGTTACTTAGCAACCAGGACCTCGATCAGACGCTTCAGGTCCAATCTTCCTGGACTCTGATGTAGACAGAAGGACTTTTTGTACCCCAGCAGATCTTTTCTCAGCATCTGGGTTTGTGTGCCTGAACTTGTGCAGACTGAGAATGAGGACATCTTGATGTGAAATGGATTCAGGAAGCAGCTTGCAAGGGTCGCCGTCAACCAAGTCAAGACAACCTGCATCAAAATGATTCATGGCAGGAGTGCTTTCCCAACACTGAATAATAATCTGTAAATCTAGGGCACTACTTAAGAGAACCTTTAGAATCAGGATTGGAAAGAAGGGAAAGATCCTTACAAAAGATTGCTCAGAAATAAAGACAGAAATAGAAAGTGGAAAGAAGAAATCATCTTTTAAAAACATATATAGGGGCACCTGGGTGGCTCAGTGGGTTAAAGCCTCTGGCTTCAGCTCAGGTCATGATCTGAGGCTCCTGGGATGGAGCCCCACATCTGGCTCTCTGCTCAGCAGGGGGCCTGCTTCCTCCTCTCCCTGCCTACCTCTCTGCCTACTTGCGATCATTGTCTGTCAAATATATAAATAAAATCTTTAAAAAATATATGTAAAAATTCAGCCACGAGTTTTCAGTAGATGCTAAGGTCTTTTTAGCACAAGACCAATATACAAGATGTTGGAGCACAAGACATGGACTGTAGGAACCACGGTGAGCTTAACACCACTTCCTTATAGTGAAACTAGACTGTTACCATGGGGCTCATGGGGCAGGATTAAAGCGAAGGGCATGATATCAGATAGTAACCGATTTTCAAAAGAAGCAAAAATAGTGGAGTCTGGGCAAATAGAAAGCACATCCTGAGATGGTGAATGTAAAGTTGAAGAGAAAAGGGTCCCAATGAACGTGAATGGGTAGGAAGATCCAGATAATCATCCACAACTTGATCAACCAACCAAGCAACCAACCACTGTCAACTTTTGATATGATAATCCTCTAACATTTAACATTGTAGATATTTGGAAATTAAGACAGTGGAAAAATGATTAACCATGCAAACACCAATTATGGAAAAGCTACTCTGACTATAGTAATATTAGGCAAAAAGCATTACTACATACAAAGAAAGTGCTACAAAATAATAAAAGCTATAGTTTACCCAGGAAAGTAAAACTGTGGATCTTAGTTACATGGATGTCAAACTTATAAAGGAATGTTTGACAAGACTGCAAGTAGAGGAGCACCTGGGTGGCTCAGTCAGGTAAGCATCTGCCTTCAGCTCAGGTCATGATTCAGGGACCTTTGATGGAGCCGCACATCCAGCTCCCTGTGCAGTGGGAGTCTGCTTCTCCCTCTCCCTCTCCCCTTACCTCCACTCATCCTTTCTCCTCTATATAAATAAATAAAATCTTTAAAAAATACTGCAAGAAAAATAAAATCCTCCATGTCGCAAATTTTCACAGCCCTCTCTTGGCAGCTGAAAAAAGCAGCCCTCAAATCAGTAAGGATGTAGAAGAGTTTTGGATGGTTAAACCATCTGAATGTAGAAATAGATATATAATCAGATACATATCATATAGAAGTCTATAAAAAAGAAGTATATGAAATGTATGTACATTCATTATACATACATTATTATTATTATCCTCATGTCCACTGAGCATCGTGATGCAGGATGTTAGGTGGATGGTTTCAACCCCTGCAGCCTTCTCTTAGATTGAAGCAGAAACGTCTACTTCCCCAAGCCTCCTCCTGCTTGTGAAGAGATGGCAATTAGTACTCGAAGGTAAGATTGGTTCCTACCAGACTGATGGGAATGATTTCATCCATCTACCATGTCTAAGTCCCCTTTCATTGAAAATATGATCTAAAGAGACTTGCAGTAAAATCAAAACACATGTGTAGCTCTGTCTAGGTTTGCATTTTGACCCTGTCACCTATGTGTCCCCAAACACTTTATTGGCAAGGTTGAAAATAAAGTCTCACAATCAAGATTGTGGTGCTACATGATGTCTTGTATCATTGGAAGTTCATATATCCTGACCTGACTGTAAATTATTCCTAAAAGGAAGAAGGAAAGAAAAAATAATGTAATAGGTATCAGTGATTTATGTAGTAGGAACATTTTGGTGGGTAAACACAGTTATCTGTTACTTTAGATTTGTATATCTGTAGTCTCTTCTTTATGATTTATTTATTTATTTGACAGAGATCACAAGTAGGCAGAGAGGCAGGCAGAGAGTGAGAGGAGGAAGCAGGCTCCCCATGGAGCAGAGAGCCCATGTGTAGGCACCCCTGTAGTGTGTATTTATGAAGGGAGGGGTGCAAGCACAACACATTACATAATGAAATCGTCAAATTTGGCTTCATTCATCACGCACACAGAAAGGAGAAGGAATCACTTTCTTTGTGTCTGAGGCGCTGTCACAAAGGCCCGTGCCAGTGTAGAGAACAGGCTCCCTGGGACCAGAGCAGCCTCAGTGCCTCCCTCTGAGCTGACCCCCGCCCAACCCTGCTTAGAGCACTGCAGCCAGCAGGGGGCTGTTGGACTGCGCATGCTTGCAGCAGCCTCAGGAAGCAGAAGTCACACCAGGGCATCATCTGACGCTGGGATCTTCAGGGCAGAGAGGGTTTCTGCTGCCAGCTGAGGACCCAGTGACCCTCAGAGGGCCAGGGCTACGTTTGCAGCCAGTTTTGATGCTGCCCTGGAGAGACTCCTGGGGCTTTGCAGCCACTTGGTATCTCCTGTGGTGTGATGGGGAAGGGGCCTGTTGGCGGAGAGCTGAGGAGGGGGCTCTGGGCGGCTTCCCAAGACTTGCTCGTAGGTGAGCCACCTCGTTGTTGCATTTCTGGTGTTGTTCCCAGGGTTTGGTCCTCATTTTCCTTGAGGGTACTTGAATAAGACCTATTTTACTCAGGGCCTGATCCGTGGATGGAGGGGTCGCGCGATGCCATTCCGGAGAGCCCTGGTTGGTTTGTTACAGATGCAGGCTTGTTTCTGGGGAGAAATCCCGACTCAAATTAAGAGGAAGAGGAGCAGCATGTAGTGGGGAGGTGAAAACCCCAACTGCTGACTCTCGGGGCGTCCTAGGAGAATGCTCTTGGGGCCCACTTGCCGATTACTGCTAGACCCAGAGCCCCAGGTAAAAACAAAGTGCCAGCCAGTTTCTAACCTTCAAGGTTAGAATTATCAGCAAATGTTGGGTTGGTTGTGAGGGAAGGAAAACTGAATGTAGGCCAAAGAAGCTGTGACTAAACCTTTGGCACATTGGGGAACTTTGGAGAGGTTCAGTGTTGTTGGAGAAAGGGAGCGATTTGAAAGGCTGTTAAGAACCAGAAGTGCCTTGGAGGCACGTGGTAGTTCAAATCATTATAGCTTTTCATGGCTGAGTCCTGTTCAGGAGGTGGGGGGCTGGATAGAGAGATGAGAATAGAGTTCTGCTAGCTGGAAGCGTGGAGTACCCATGTGCAAGGTCAAGTCCATGTCCTTCTGTTGGTTCCCCAGTTTATTTGGAGTGGTAGTGTGTCAGAAAACCCCCTACCAAAACCTCTTCCCTCTGCTGTGACATTCTCCTTATGGCTTTGCCCCTTCTGATCAAGATTTGCCTTGATAAATGAAACGAGTCAGTCAGAGAAAGACAGATAGTATACGATTTCACTCATTTGTGGAAATTATGATATAAATCATATGAGCAAATAGAAGGAAAAAGAGGCAAACTAGGAAACAGACTCTTAACTAGAGAACAACCTGCTGGTAATCAGAAAGGAGGTGTTTGGGATGGATGGGTTCAACAGGTGATGGGGATTGAGTCATATTCTTGTGATGAGAACCAGCTGTTGCATGGAAGTACTGAATCACTAGATTATACACCTGAAATGAATAGAACAGTGTGTGTGAGTTAATCGTAATATAAATTAAAACTTTAGGGGGGCACCTGGGTGTCTCAGTGGTTTAAAGCCTCTGCCTTCAGCTCAGGTCATGATCTCAGGGTCCTGGGATCGAGCCCTGCGTTGGGTTCTCTGCTCAGCAGGGAGCCTGCTTCTTCCTCTCTCTGCCTGCTTCTCTGCCTACTTGTGATCTTTGTCTGTCAAATAAATAAACAAAATATTAAAAAAAAAAAACTTTAGGAAAGTTTCCCTGGAAGAATTTCAAGTCAAAAGTCAAGGTGTTTGTATTTAGTGGTTTTGTGTTTCAGTGCCAGCAAAGCCTTTTCTGGTTGGCATATCTGATGTTGGTTGAATGTGCATCACCGTTGCAAACCACTCAAATGAGCCTTGAGGAACAGAGAGGGTTAAAAGGGAGAAACTCTCACCTGCTCCCCATGCAAAGGCTATATCTCCTCCCGATCGAAACCAGTGAGCCGGCATCACCTCACTGGGGACAGTATTAATACAAAGGATTTGAGGAACAGCAAGTACAGAACCAAAGGAGACAGTTCCACACCATATGTTGGTTCTAAACCAGGACCCCACGTATGAAAGGAGCCACTGAACATATTTATTGTCTCTTGTTTGGAATAAAGGAGGAAGGTATTCTCCGTATGAAGGCCAACTCAGAGTCCTGGATGCCTCCTGGAAGTGTCCTCCACAAGTGGCTATGAGCAAAATAATGAAATACTGCGAGAGTGCCCTGAATGAAATCAGCACGTTTCGGGACATACTTCCTGGAATACTTCCAGGACATTTCCAAACAGTATTGTTCTTTCAAAAGAACTGTTTAGAACTATGTGTTATCAAAAGTGGTCTGTTATGTTGTAAATTCAG
>PISX010037653.1:0-10889 GCA_004024625.1 Mellivora capensis
AGTGACTGACTCTTGGTTTCCACCCAGCTCATGTTGGGGTTGTGAGATTGAGCTCTCTTTGAGCTCTAAGCTCAGTGGGGAGTCTACCTGGAATTCTCTCTCCATCTGCCTCTGTCCCTTCCCCACGACTCTTGCATTCTTTCTCCCTCAAATAAATAAATCTTAAAAAATAAAAAAAATAAAATATTTCAAATAATCTTAAAAAATGAGGGAGGATGAAAGGAATAATGGAAAGCAAAGAAACAAAAAGTGATTATAGAGGAAACAAACAATAAAATGGTAGATGCCATACTATATAAATATTTGTATTTAATGTTAAGAGACTACAAAAAATGGTGGAGACTTTAAGAAAGTTTAAAAAAAAAAGAGAGAAAGGAAGACCTAACTTGTGTCCAAAACAGATGCCCTTTAAATAAAATAGGTAGACTGTAAATGAATGGAAACAATGTACCATAAAGACAGTAAGTATAAAGAGGCTTACATGGTCATATTAATAACAAATAAAATATAAACCAAAATACAACACACTACCAGAGATAATGAGAAATGCTTCATAACGATATTGTCAATTATAAAGAAAACATAATTATGCATTCATGAAGCAAAACTGGTATCATTAAAGCAATGGATCAATAATTCCAAAATCAGAATTGGAGACTTTAATATCCCTCTCTCAGCAGCTGTTCACAGCTATGTCAAGTGAAATAAACCAGACACATTAAGACAAATATTATATGATTTCACTTACATGTGAGTTGTAAAAAATACATCTGTCAAACTCATAGTAACAGTAGAATAGTGGTTACTAGAGACTGGACAATCAGAGAAAAGGGGAGATATTGATGAAAGGATTAAAACTTCAGTTATGAGAGAAACACTCTGGAACATTAATGTATAGCATAGGGACTATAAATATTAATAATATATTACACACTTAAATTATGCTTTGAGAATAGATCTCAAATGTCTTACCACAAAAAATCAACAGGTAACTTTGGAAGATGATGGCTATGTTCATTAGTTTGGGGTAATCATTTTAAAATGTATACATATTGCAAAACATAACATTGTATATCTTAAATACAAACATTTTTGTCAAAAATTTAAAAAATTTTAAAAGAACTGTCCAAACATTCAACAGACACAGAAAACTAAAAAAAAAATCCATTTGGTTTGATTTGTATTTACAGAAGTCAAACACTACATTAGAACACAATTTTTTTGCATACACATAGCTCATTACTGTGATAGATGATATGGTGAGCCATAAATCAATTTCTAATTTATTATTATATTTTAGAGAATGAGATCATCCAAAGTGTGTTCTCTGGCCGCAACATAATTAAAGATCATTATGAATAAAGTAACTAGAATATCTCCCATACTTGGAAATCAAATTACATATTTTTTTTCTTTTTTTTTTTTCGAGAAAGAGAAAGAAAGGTTGAGAGAAAGAGAGAGAGAGCCAGAGTGGGGAAGGGGCAGAGGAAGAGATAATCCCAAGCAGGCTCTCTTCACACCCAGTGCAGAGCTGGACATAGGGCTCAATCTGATGACCCTGAGGTCATGACCAGAGCTGAAATCAAGAGTTGGATGCTTAACTAACTGAGCCACCCAGGTGCCTCAAAACATATTATTTCTAAATAATAGACTGGTCAGAGAAAAAAATCAAAATGGAAATTCAAAAATATGTTAAACTGATAATAAAACAAATAAAATTTAGGAGATTCAGCTTAAGCAGTGCTTACAGGGAAATTTATACCTTTAGATACAAAATTACAAAAAAAAGGGAAATCAAAATGAATTACTTGAATTTCCACCTAGAGAAATCAGGAAAAGCACAGAAATTAAATTCAAAGTAAGTATATGGAACATTTTAATAAAGCTAAGAGCAGAAATCAACACATTCAAAAAAGAAAAACAAAAAATTAAAAAAAAACACAAAAGCTGGTTCTTTAAAAAGATAAATAATACATATAAAATTATACCTGGAAAGAATAAAGAAAGATAAAACAGAAAAACAAACAAACAAACAAACATCAGGAATGAAAGTACGTCATGGCAGATCTTACATAAATTAAACAGGTAATAAGAGAATATAATGAGGAGCACCCGGGTGGCTCAGTTGACTAAGCATCAGCCTTTGCTTCAGGTCATGATCCCAGGGTCCTAGGATCTGCCCCAGTGAGATCCCTGCTCAGTGGAGAATCTGCTTCTCCCTTCCCCTCTGCCCATCCTCCTGCTCGTACTCTCTCTCTCATATAAATAAAATATTTTTTAAAAATAGAGAAGTAATGAATAACATTGTGCTTGCAATTTGATAACCTGAATGAAATGAACAATTCTTTGAAATATATGACCAAATGATCCAAAAATTTAGTTTTAGAAAATTTAGTTGCCCTTATGTAGAATATTGACACTATAATTAAAAATGCTCCTATAAAATCCAACCAATCAACACCAAAAACAAAAAACAAAACAAAACAAAAACCAAAACGCTTTTGGAAGAAGTGACAGGTGATTTCCATCAGACATTTAAGGAGGAAAAAAATAGCCGGCTGAACTCCTTCTGTTAATATAGGAGAAAGAAAAATGCCCCAACTAATTTAACAATGGTAACAAAAATAAGGATATCCCATGGGGAAAAAAAAAAAAATAGATAGCCCTAATGAACCAAGATGCAAGTAGCTTTTAAAAATCTAGGAAATTAAATCCAACAATATGTAAAGATAATACATCATTTCCAAACACAGTTTATCCATGTAATGCAATGTTGTCATACACATCAATAACATGACAGACAATGCAATTTTAGAAACAGATAAATGTTTTAAAAAGTTAGCCATATATGTATGCGGATGGACAATACGCAAATGAAAGAGACTCATATTCTTTGGTCATCACAGAAGTAAAAATTGTCATTGATATGTTAACACTACACATTTTCAATAGTAAAGCTAATGGTAGAACTATTGATAACAAGTGCTATGGAGGGTGTGGAACAAGTGGAAATCTCATACATGAGTGATGATGAGATTGCAAAGTGGTCAACCACTTTCAAAAGCAGTAAGGCAGTGGTGTATCAAGTAACTGAAACACCAGAAACCCAGAAATTCTAACCCTAGTTTTTTACTAAGAGAAATAAAAATGTATGTCCATATAGTATCCATTCATTATTCAAAGAGTCCCAAATTGGAGGGGCACCTGGGTGGCTCAGTGGGTTAAAGCCTCTTCTTTTGGCTCAGGTCATGGTCCTAGGGTCCTAGGATCGAGTCCCACATTGGGTTCTCTGCTCAGCAGAGAGGCTGCTTCCCTTCCTCTCTCTCTGCCTGCCTCTCTGCCTACTTGTAATCTCTGTCAAATAAATAAATAAAATCTTAAAAAAAAAAGAATCCCAAACTGGAAACAACCCGAATCTTCATGATTTGGTGAATAAGACTGTGGTACATGTACACTATGGAGTACTACACTGTGATGGAAAGGTATAATATAGAAAAACGGGCAAATACTGGATGATTCAGTGAGGGAAACCAAACACAAAACATTACATATTATATAATGGAACTCAAAGGGATTTCTAGAAAATCTACAATGGCATGAAAAGGATAAAAGGTTGCCTGGTGCGAGCAGTTGGTAGATGTAGTCAAAAGACAAAAGGAAGAATTTTAGTGTGATGAAAATATTCTACATTTGAATTGTGATGGTGGTTGTAGTCTACAACCAATTACTAAAATTCATCAAAACGAACACTTAAAATGGGTGAACTCTTAGGTTAGAGAAAGACAAATACCATAAGATTTGACTCATATGTGGAATTTAAGAAAACAAACAAATGGAAACAAACAAAAGAAAACAAATTTAAGAAAACAAGCAAATGGAAAAAATAAAAGATACAAGCCAAGAAATAGACTGAACTCTAGAGAATAAACTGATGGTTATCAGAGGAGAAGTAGGTGGGGGGATGGGTGAAAAGTATTGGGGAATAAGGAGTACACTTGTCATGACAAGCACCAGGCGATGTATGGAAGCACTGAATCACTATATTGTAATCTGAAACTAATGTACCCCTGTATGTGAACTGAAATTAAAATAGAAACTTAAAAGGTAAAAAATAAAATAAAATGAAAAGGAAAAAAATTTTAAAAAATGAGAGAATTCTCTTGTATATAAACCATCTATATTTTTTGCTGAAACAAAACCAGAATGTGTTTTCCAGTCTTAAAGTACTTCTGTTTGTGTTCCATAAATTCTCTATATCTTCCTCTGATTATTGTGGATACTTCTGTCTTTTCAAGCCCAAGCCTCTCCCCTTCCCCATCTTGGTAACATCATCAATTCTAGGGCTTCAGCTATTGACGTTGTTGTGTCTAGGCCACAGGACTCACAAAGATGACCTTAGCTTCTATAATTCTCATGGGCCTTTCAAACTCAGCATTTAAAAAATTTATCTCCCCACGTGATGCCAGTATGGTCTTTCCAAAGAGCTCCTTTCATCATTTAATTCCCCTTGTTATAAGCATCAGTGGCTCCCTGAAGCTTTCAGGATATAATACCAATTTCCCCAATCATAAAGAGTAGGCCCTTCATTATTTTGACCTTGGCTTTGCTCTTTATCATCTACTTCAGCTATACCCTGTAGGATCCCTTTCATCACAGGTCAACAACTAAAATGTTTCAGGGTGTGTGTAGAGAAGGCAACATGAAAGAAAAACAATAGCATAGGCATGTTTTATCCAAGTCCCCAGTGTCAGGAGGCCACAGGTGTGCTGGTGAAATGGAGAGTAAAGACCCCACCTAATGACCTTATGCAGCTGTCCTATTGCTCCAACCAACTGCTGCCATCTGGGTACAGGTTTAACAGTTCTGATTTATTAAGATGTGATTTTTATGTGAAATATGATAACTACTTGAAGATAATATTTAGCAACTTAAAACACTGAGAAAATCCAAAGAAACATTTTAGCAGTCTGGATTCTCCTTCACAAGTCCAGCAGAATATTAGTGTCTCTTCACCTAGAAAGTTCCTAAACAGTCTTCAGCATTTAAACTTGCATATCATCTCTAAGGGAGTCTTCCCTAATTCCCTCTTTCCAAAAAAAAACCAAAAAAGATCAGATATACTATGTTTATTCTTCCAGGGTTAATACCTAACAATATTTTTTTTAAGATTTATTTATTTATTTTAGAGAGAGAATGTGTGAGTGGGGCGAGGAGCAGAGGGAAAGAGAGAACATCCAGCAGACACTCCCCTGAGCAAGGAGCCCAACACAGGGCTGATCCCAAGACTCTGAGATCAAGACTTGAGCTAAAACCAAGAGTCATTGCTCTACTCACTGAGCCACCCAGGCACCCCCTAATAATTATTATTTACTCTCTGCCAAATACCTTTCTATGATATTAATCCATTTAATTTCTTCAACACAGTGAGGAAGGTGCTTTAAATATTTCTACTTTATAGTTAGTGCCAATGGGACACATAGGGTTTAAATAACACTCCAGATACACAGCTAGTAAATAACAAAGTCGGGATTCAAATCTATATAATATTATAACACAGCCCACATTATTAAACACTATACTATAATTATCAAATTTTATGACACAGTAATGAATTATTGTTATGTCTGTACGTTTGCTCTCTGGACTGTTAAATATTTGAAAAACAGTGATTGTATTTTATTATTCCTTTCATTCAACAGACCAAGAAATTACTAAGTATAAAATAGGTATTAGGTGAATGAAGGAACAGATGAATGAGGTGATGAGTTAATGAACATTTTCAATATTGTTACTATGGATTTTTCATTTCAGAAGGTTATATACACTCAATGTAAAATTTTAAACAGTAAAACATAAATTATATAAAATTCCTCCATCTTCTTATTCCCTCTTGTTCCTTTTGTCCCTATCCATAAGTCCCAGTGATAATCACTGTTTATCACTGTTTCATGGTTTTCTGTTCTTTAAGGATTTTTGTAATAATCCCTATAATTTGAAAAAGGGACTATGGAACCAACATAACTAAAAAGTAGGCTTGATTTTGAGAAAAACAGTCAAACAACTCTCAGAAGGGACTAGAATAAAACCTCAATAGCTGGTAAGATAAATTTTCTCCAAAACTTGTAAGAAGTCATATTGTACCCTATCTGCAATATTACAGGTAGGAAAAGTAAACTCTAATATTTAAATATTATCAAGGCTATCAAATTTAAATTGAACTTGAAATAATTAAAGGGAAATGAGTTAGTCTGAACAGTGCTCTAAACCATTCAGAAAATCATAACTCAAGGGTGCACTGCAATATGTAAGGGAAAACAAGACGGATCTGGTCTCAGAACAGGTGTATGACAAATTCCAACTGCAAGTTAAATGGTGGGAAGGAGACTGATGGTCTTTAGTATACAAACCCTTATGGCAGGTAACCAGTAGAATATATAGATGATCAAATTCTACATGCTTTGATGAGAAAAGTGAACCAATAAATACAGAGGTACAAAGCTGGGACATGCCCTTATGCTACAGAATTAATGGGTCTACCCACAATTCAAAGATTGAAACCTAATCCTCAATGTTATGGTGTTTGGAGGTGGGGCCTTTGGGAGATAATGAGATCATGATGGTGGAGCCCTCACGAATTGGATTAATGCCTTTGTAAAAGAGAACCCAAAGAACTCCCCGATGCCCCTTCCTCCATATGAGAACACAATGAGATGGCAGCCCCTCTTTGAAGCAGTAATCAGGTCCTCATCAGACATCAAATTTGATGGCACTCTGATCTAACACTTTTCAGCCAATGGAACTATGAGAAATAAGTTTGTTGTTTCTAACTCACCTAGTATATGGTACTCATTACAGCAGCCTACAGGTATTACAAACACCTTACATAAAAATCAGATGGAGAAAATCTTCTTACTTGGTGATTCAATAAAGTAGTGACACTGAGTAGAAGGCAGTATTACTGCTAAATCAAACTACCAACAGCAAACATCCTACACTTCTTTAGAATGCCAAGATCTGAAATTACTTGGACCATATTTATCAGTGCCTAGGGCCTAACTGACTTTTTCTATGATTCATCAATCAAGTAATTACTTCCCCCAAGGATCCCCTACAGTTCACCTCCACAGGGAAATAGAGCAGGTCTACATCTAAGCAAAAATATGTGACAGATACCTTACATCGAATAAAGAATGCCAGTTCTGCCCCATGCATGACTAGGACCTAAAGCACGTTGCTCTCTTTTTAGTCAACAACACAGATAATCAGCACCTTGGGGTTCTGTCAGGGATTTCAACCATAAACTGACAGAATCTGGGGCTTGCCAAGATCTTGTTGGCAGCATCTGTTATTTGTGGCACACATTTAACTATTTATTAAATGCCAATTAGGTACCCAGCCTCATGTTGTAGGGAAGCATTACATAGTTTCAGGGATATGAAAACTCTGGGAAGAATAAAATTCAAGTTCACACTGTTTTGAGGAAGGGCTAAGAGAATGAGAAAGGTGTGGTTTAGGAGGAAAATGCTCCCTATAATCCTGCTAATAATTTGTAATTGTTAAGAAAATAATTCAAGATGATAACTTGTTATTACATCATTTTACTAGCAAAATTAAAACAGACTTCCATAGGTCAGCAATACATTCTATAGTGATTTAAATTCGTGTGAAAGGTCCTTGTGGGTATGACCTATTCATCATACTATTCCCCTCTTTGCTTCACAAATTGTGTGAAACACTTTTAAAAATGAAACAAATATTTATTAAGAGTACACCTCAATTGTAACATCCTGGGAATACTCATTCATTCAACAAATGTTTATTGATTAAGCCTTATGTTCTAAGAAATCTGATATACAGTGGATGTGATGACATTTAAGCATAATCCTATTTTCATGCAATAAATTAGTAATGGAGATATAATGCACTATGAAAGTACAAGAAATGTGACTTAAAGGAATAACAAATGTGACTTAAAGGAATAACAAATTTCTACCACAAGTGATAATTGTGATGGAGATGGGAAAGGAACTTCTCAGAAGTGTGCCATTTAAAATAATTCATGGGTGCCAAAGCATTAGTGGATAAGGAGAACTTTAAAGGTTACATGAGACATTTTTCAACAGCCAAACCATGGAAAGAAACGATGTCCATCAACAGATGAATGGATAAAGAAGATGTGGTGTATATCTTCTGATATATAGATATATATATATATATATATATATATATATATATATATTTGGCACCACATATACAATGGGTGCCAAATATATATATACACATATATATGTGTATATATACACATATATATACACACACACATATATATATATACACATATATATGTGTATATATATATACACACATATACAATGGAATACTATGCAGCCATCAAAAATCGAAATCTTGCCATTTTCAGTGACACGGATGGAACTATAGGGCATTTTGCTGAGCAAAATAAGTCAATCAGAGAAAGACAATTATATGATCTCCATGGTATGAGGAATTTGAGAGGCAGAGTGGGAGGTTTGGGGGGTAGGGAAGGAAAAAATGAAACAAGATGGGATTGGGAGGGAGACAAACCATAAGAGATTCTTAATCTCACAAAACAAACTGAGGGTTGCTGGGGGGTGGGGAGGTTGGGTTATGTACTTTGGGGAGGGTATGTGCTATGGTGACTGCTATGAAGTGTGTAATCCTGACAATTCACAGACTTGTACCCCTGGGGCAAATAACACATTATATGTTAAAAAATAATAAAAAATAAAATAATAATAATAAAAAGGTTACATGACCCATTTTTATAACTGGAAAATATTTTCTAAGAAAAATTTTAAGTCAAAATGATGCTAGTATATAGGTTTCATATCTGAAAAAAATGAAGATTAAGTTCAGGAAGCATGAGAATGGAGACAGAAAGATGTTTTCATCAATGTCCACTCTTTTAACCACACTCAGCATTTCTCATTTATAGGAATCTGTGTTGTCAAAGATGCTATAATTGGTTACCACCAGATACATCTTTCTAGTGATATAGGTAGCACAAAAAAATGGTGAAGTCAAGAATTTTAGAAAGCAAGTGTTCCACCTGCCATCTGCTGTCATTTTAAAAAGGAGACTATCACCAACCAAAAAAATGAAATCTTACCATTTGCAATGATGTGGATGGACTGGTGGGTATTATGTTAAGAGAACCAAGTTAATCAGAGAAAGACAATTATCATATGATCTCACTGATATGTGGAATTTAATAAACAGAACAGAGGATAATAGGGGAAGAGAGGAAAACAAAACAAAACAAAATAAAACCAGAGAGGAAAAGAAACCATAAGAGACTCTTAACCATAGGAAACAAACAGGGTTGCTGCAGGAGTGGAAGGTGGGGGATGGGGGGATGGGAATGAGGTAACTGGGTGATGGACATTAAGGAGGGTACCTGATCTCATGAGCACTGGGTATTATATAAGACTGATGAATCACTGACTTCTACCTCTGAAACCAATTATACCTTATATGTTAATTAATTGAATTAAGATTTTAAAAAATGGAAAAAATAAAAAAAAGAATATGCTGAAAATAGGAAAATCAGTGTTTCCTCTTTACTTCTGAAATTTGGTTTCCTTTTAACATCTTGTTATTGTGACTATACCCAATCTGTTGGCACTCCTCATACTCCTACCTGTGTGGTAGCTGTTTACATATAAATATTCTCTTTTTGAATAGACTGGAAACTTGGTCAAAGTAGAGATTGTGTGTCAATCCTATAAGAAAGAGCAGTGACTGATGGAAGACTATTACTGCTTGGATACTAGCTACCTCTAAAGAAACCTGGGTAAGTGAAGAATAATTTCTTAAAAAAAAAACAGAACTTTTATTAAAAATATATATTTTTTTTATTAAAAGAAGGAAAGCAGTAGTCTGGAAACAGAGAAAAATCTACCCCTAAGTTTCATCATAAATGCTAAAAATTCAGTCTATTTGTTTCAAGGGAATGGAAATTAGGCTTTTTCCCTGTTTATTTACTTTTATGTTACCATATCCAGCAAATATAAAATTTATATCTGGTCGCTTATGGTGTCAGAGCAATTTAGGTTTTCTCTGTGGATTTGAAAAGAGGGAATATCCCTATCTTGATTGCCATTAATAGCAATGTTACACATGTTCATCAACTATGAATGAATTCCAAATGTTTTATATAGGTCTATGTAAGAAATGTTTGAAAAAAGGATGAAAATGGAGTGCTACCAAGGGAATGGGAGCAGCATTTTTATGCTATTATGATCTTAAATATCAATTGATACTCAAGTTCTTCACGACTAAAAAAACCCAAAATACTCATCTTTTGTGTATGAACTATTAAGTGACAATCACCTTAAGACTAGTTTTCTTTTCTTTTTAAAATAAGGATGTAAAAGATTGCACTGAGAATAAAACCTTGCACTACCTTTGATTAAGCCAAGTCCAGTCTTTTACATCAATTATATTATTCATAATAAACACTTACCAACATTTATCTGATGTGGCATTCCCTACAATAATACAATGCCAAATTGACCAATGTTTATTTGCAATGTATTAATATATCCCACACATTCAAATACCATACCTATCACAAACACAAAAAATGATATTTATCTTTCTTTTTTTTTCACTTCTTAAAAATGATTTATTAGATGCTTAATTATTTTTACAAGTACAGGTTCAGTAATACTTTTTTTAAAATTTCTTTTCAGCATAACCGAATTCATAGTTTTTGCACCACACCCAGTGCTCCATGCAAAATGTGCCCTCCATAATACCCACCACCTGGCTCCCCCAACCTCTCACCCCCCGCCCCTTCAAAACCCTCAGGTTGTTTTTCAGAGTCCATAGTCTCTCATGGTTCATCT
>PISX010037654.1:0-10873 GCA_004024625.1 Mellivora capensis
GATTATGCTGAGTGAAATAAGTCAAGCAGAGAGAGTCAATTATCATATGGTTTCACTTATTTGCGGAGCATAACAAATAACACGGAGGACATGGGGAGATGGAGAGGAGAAGGGAGTTGAGGGAAATTGGAAGGGGAGATGAACCATGAGAGACTATGGACTCTGAAAAACAACCTGAGGGTTTTGAAGGGGCGGGGGGGTGGGAGGTTGCGGGAGCCAGGTGGTGGGTATTATGGAGGGCACGCATTGCATGGAGCACTGGGTGTGGTGCAAAAACTATGAATTCTGTTACGCTGAAAAGAAATTTAAAACAATTTTTAAAAATACATTTTTTATTGATTAGTTTTAAGTTACTTACATATTATGATTACCAGACCTTTATTAGGTACAGTTTGCAGATATATTCTCCCATTGTATGGGCTCTTTTCAGTTTCTTGATAGTGTCCTTTGGAGCACAAGAGTATTTATTTTTGATTAAGCCCAATTTAGCATTTCCCCCCTTATCTTACTTATGATTTTGATGTCATGGCTAAGAAAATCATTGCTTAGTCCAAGGTCAGAAGGTTTTATAACTATCTTTTACCAAAATTTTATAGCTTGAGCTTTTATATTTTGCTGTTACATCCATTTTGACCTTAGTTTTATGTATAATGTGAGACAGGCATAAAACTTCATTCTTTTGAACCCTACTGTCCTGTTGCAACAGCACCATCTGTTGAAAAGACTATTTGTGCCTCCATGGAATTGTCCTGATGTCCCTTTAAAAATCAATTATTCATAATTATATGGGTTTATTTATTTACTCTCAATTCTATTCTTTTTTATGTGTTTGTCTCTACCTTATTTCAGTACCACACAGTATTGATTTTCATAGATTTTTAATAAGTTTTGAAATGGAGAAAATTGAGTCCTCCACTTGTGTTATTCTTTTAAAGATTGTTTTGACTACTCTGGATCTCTTGCATGTACATAAGAATTATAGGATCAGGGGCGCCTGGGTGGTTCAGTTGGTTAAGGGTCTGCCTTCAGCTCAGGTCCTGATCCCAGGGTCCTAGGATCAAACCCCATATTGGGCTCCCTGCTCCGCAGGGAATCTGTTTCTCCTCTCCCTCTGCACCCACCCCCCCCCACCAGCTCCTGTTAGCACTCCCCCTCCATCTCAAATAAACGAATAAAATCTTTAAAGAAAGCACTGTAGGATCAGTTTGTTAATTCCTGAAAATGCAGATGGGATTTTGATCAGGACTATGTTGAATCTGCAGGTCAATTTTGTGAGTACTGCCATTGTGAAAATATTTAGTTTTCCAATGCATGAACACTGGAGGCCTTCACATTTTCTTAGATCTTTGTAATTTATTTCAACTATGCTTTGTAGTTTTGCACTTATTTTATAAGATTTATCCCCAAGTATTTTATTATTTTAATGCTGTTGAAAATAAAATTGTTCTCACAGTTTCATTTTGGACTACTCATTTTAAGTGTAGAGAAATATAATAGATATCTTTTTATAACTGATCTTGTATCCTAAAGCCAAGATAATGTCAGCTCACTCAATATCTTTTATTTATTTTTCTTCTCTAATTGCACCAATTAGAACAACCTTCAGTATCATGTTGAATAAAAGTGGCAAGAGTGAACATTCTGGTCTTGTTCCTGATCTTAGTTACCTTTTGCCATTAAACGTTTTACTGTAGGTTTTTCATAGATGCCTTTTATCAGGTTGAGGGAATTACCTTCTATCTCTACTTTGTCGAATACTTTTATCAGGAAAGGGTGTTAGATTATATCAATGCTCTTTCTGCATCTATTGCGATGGTAATGTGGTTTTTGTCCTTTACTGTATTAATATGATAAATTATATTGATTGGTTTTCATATATTGAACCAACCTTGCATCCCTGGTTTTTGATTACACAAATTGAAATCAATTTGAAATTATATATTGAACCAACCTTGCTTTCCTGGTTTTTGATTTCACAAATCCCCATTTTTGTGTATAATTTTTTTATATATATTGCTGGATTCGGTTTTTATACATATTTGGCATTTATATGTATATATTCAGATATATATATATATATTGCTGGATTTGGTTTGCTAGTATTTAGTTGCAAATTTTTGAACCTGTATTAATAAGGGCTATTTTTCTATATTTTTCTTCTCAAGGGATTTCATGAAATGAGTTGGCAAGCGTTCTCTCCACTTCCAGCCTTTCAAAGTTTGCCAAGGACTGGCATTAACTCTTCAGATATTTGGTACAATTCTCATCATCAGCATTTCCTTGTGTACAACTTTTCGATTACTAACTCAATTTCTTTGTTATAAGTCTATTCCGATTTTCCATTTTTTGGAGTTAGAATCAGGAGGTTGTGCCTTTCTAGGAACTCTCCCATTTCCTCAAAAGTATCTAATTTTTTGGCCTATAATTGTTCACAGTATTCCCTTATAATACCTTTTATTCCTATAAGATTGGTAATCACGTCTTTCAGTCCTGATTTTAGAATGTGAGTCTTCTATTTTTCTTAGTTTAGCTAAAGGTTTGTCAATTTATTTCAAAGAACCAACATGAAGTTTTGTTGATTTTCTCCACTGCTTTTCTATTCTCTATTTACACTCTCACCTACAGCCTTCCTTTTGCTTGCTTTGTTTTCACTTCGTTCTTCTTTTGCTACTTTCTTCAGGTGGAAGTTTATGTTATTGATTTGAAATCATTCTTCTTTTTTTAATATAGGCATTTAAAGCCATATATTTTCTTCTAAGTACTGTTTTAGCTGCATCCCATATGACTTGGTATGTTGTGTTTTTATTTGCAACCATATCAAATCATTTCCTAATTTCCTTTTTGATTTCTTCTTTTCCCTTTTAATTACTTAGGATTGTGGTTAATTTCTACATATTTGTGAATTTTGCCAAAGATTATTTTTGATTACACAAAAAACAAACCCTGGCCTCATTATCTTTGGCCTAATTTTTTACGTAGGTGGAAGAAGAGTAGTAATTAACCTGAAGTCTCCCTCAGCATACAGTCTTTAGTGAATTAAGTCTAGGGAACTTCTATAATGAAAATTTCATGAGGGGTCTTGGATTGGACTTGTAAAATATCTATCCTTTGTCATTATACCCTAGGACTAGGAAGCCGAGCCTAACACATCTTCTCCCAAATTTGATCTGCCATACCTATAAATTTAGGTTATGTCTTCTCTCTTGAGGTGTCCAAAATTTGCTAAGGTCTCCTGCCTGACAGAAATTGACCTTCTCCAGCCCCTATGAGACTGAGGCTAAGCAAAGTTCCAAACTAGTTTTCTTGGAAGGATTTTGTAAGCACTGATTCTACATGTGAAATCAACCCTTGTTACTTAATAATGGTCTTCCCATACTTGCTCAAATTAGTATCATTTTAAAATGTGACACTGAAGGTATGGTATGACCTTGTTTGGACAATTAATATATCCAATTACATAATGGTAAAAATGAGAGATTCTTTTTGAGCCTATGTAAATAATTTTATTTCCATGAAAACTAAGAAGTCTCAGTAAAAGTGTTTTCTGAATTGAGAGGGAGCTTCAGTAAGACTCAAATTCCTTTAGAAATGTTTCCAGTTATATTACTCAACCCTCACAAATCACAAATAGTTGCCATTTATATCCATGTGGTTGGAACTGGAGGGTATTATGCTAAGTGAAATAAGTCAGTTGGAGAAAGACAATTATCCTATGGTTTCACTGATATGTGGAACATTAGAAAGTGCAGAAGACCATAAGGGAAGGGAGGGAAAACTGGATGGGAAGAAATCAGAGAGGGAGACCAACCATGACAGAGTCTTAACTATGGGAAATAAACTGAGGGCTGCTGTAGGGGAGGTGGATAGGGGAATGGGCTAACTGGGTGATGGGCATTAAGGGCACAAGATGTGATGAGCATTAGGTGTTATATGCAACTGATGAATTGTTGAACACTACATCTGAAACTAATGATGTACCATATGCTGGCTAATCGAATTAAAAAAATGTTTCATTTTACAAAACCATAAATTATTAAATTTAGAGCTAAAGCAGCTTATTTTAAAAAGGGCTTCTTTATAATCAGAAAAAAATAGAAAATAAAATGATAGTAACACCACTGTAAACAAATAACAACAATTACATTTTGATCAGTTTAGTTGGTGTGGTGTCCTTTGTTTTTCTAATTCTGATTAGCAACCTGCATTCCTGAAATGTATCCGCTTGGAGACTAAAAGAATTTCTCTAATTCCCAACAGTCCATGGTCAGCTTGAAAGTTGTCTAAGCATTACCAGCTCAAAATCTTATCTAAGACTCTATCCCCCTGAAGTATCAGTAGTTCATGGTATATGGTAAAATCCTTCCCACAAAGCCTTGAGACTCTTTTTCTTAATTTGTTTCTTTGTTTTTACAAATTATATCCCGAAGTTTACCGTGGAGCTTTCATGAAAGCATCAAAGGGAAGGATAAAACTATTTGACAGTAGGACTGGAAGGCTATGGTAAATTTATCACAGTAACCAATAGCATAAAGAATGTAGAAGAGTAAAATTCTCTACTAGAGCATAGGAAATAACCACTTCATAAAGGTTTGATCAACAATTCTCCTGAAGGTAAAACTATATTATTGACTATGAAGGCACGGACAAATTTCCAGTGCCTTGCTGTAAAGTTTACAATCTCTGAAATAGTTGTATTAATAAAATTTACTTATACAAACTTAACCTTGAAAAGGCTGAGCATCTCTTCTGACTTGGAAATTCTTCCCATGAAACTTTTATAATAATGTCAAACTAATTAAGATATATGGAGCTACTAAAAAAACCTAATTATTTCTGGCATCTGTTTTTGATAAGATGAAATAACAAAACTTCATGCTTTTTCATGGGATATCTGGGAAATCTCAAGGACAGTTTTAGGTATTAAACGTATCCTAAGATATCTTATTTATTTTTTAATGTAGGTTTTGACCTTGGGAAGGCATAATAGAAAGAGTTTTCAGAGGATAACTAGTAATTTTACTAAGACAGAATCATGGGTTTCTGAAAAACAATGCCTATTAATAAAACACACAAAATAGTAATTAATTTTAAAAAAGAAAAAGATTATACAACTATAAGGAAGCTTAGCTCTTTCTTAAGCGAGGAACCTTTGTTTTTTGTTTTAAACATAATAATCATTTCCACTGTCAAAAACCATACCTCTGAGCCAATGAATCCACCTTGACTATTTTTACAGTTAACATGGGGAGAAGCCAGGTTTCACTAAGGAAGGAATGACTACTGTCAGTCTGTCTGTTTCTCCTCACTCCCCTTCTTCCTTTCATAAAAGAAATATTAAGAAAAATAATAATAAAGAATTTAATCAAGTCATCAAAAATCAGAAAAAGTAATTTAGGTAGAATTTGTAAACTCTGCTGTCCCGGAAGATTATAAAGAAGGTAAAGAATAACATTTAGTAACATCCTTGCTAAGAGTTCTAAGACAGGGGCACCTGGATAGCTCAGTCAGTTAAGTGGCTGCCATTGGCTCAGGTCATGATGCCAAGGTCCTGGGATGGAGCCCCTCATCCGACTCCCTGCTCAGCGGGGAGTCTGCTTCTCCCTCTCCCTCTGTGCCCTCTCTCTCTCTCTCTCTCTCTC
Source organism: Mellivora capensis (assembly GCA_004024625.1). Classification (NCBI taxonomy): domain Eukaryota; kingdom Metazoa; phylum Chordata; class Mammalia; order Carnivora; family Mustelidae; genus Mellivora; species Mellivora capensis. Next base: position 5,640 of record PISX010037654.1, read on the forward strand.
AAATAAATAAAAAAATATTTAAAAAGATTTCTAAGGCAAAGTTATCATTTTAATAGAGAGAAAGTTAAATTCTAGAAATTCTAAAAACCTCCATTTCTATTAAGGATATATTTGGCAGTAAAGGTTTCACAGGCTTTTTTCTTTATGATTAAGCCTACCAAAATTAAGCTAATTCTGTCAAAATTTAAATACATTTTGTTGTTTATTTTTAGACTCAGTATTTGCAGCTATTATGAACAAGGACAAATAAAAATTACCATTTTGCAAACTTTTCCAACTCTCTATATACATTTTTTATCCTTTCAGAATACAATAAAACCACTCTCACAGGAAACCTAATTTACAGCAGCAAATAAGCACTTATATTTCTGTCAGTATTGCTCCTCATATAGTCTGAACTACATATAATCAAAGCAACTAACTTCTATTTTTACAGAAAAAAATGGATAGACATTTGAAGACTCTGTCATATGCAATCATATGCAAGCACTTAGACAACTATGAAAGCTTATAAATACAAATAACACAACTCTCTACAGCGACTCCACCTCTGTCTAGTTAAAATAGCAAAAAGGAACATGTTCTTCAACATGACTCAAAGATACAGCCACACCAGAGCATAGAAGGAAACATTTCTAAACAGAAGTATATAATCTCTGCAAACAACTTTTCAGTATTCAATCATTCTTTTTTTTTAATTTATTTTTATTTATTTTTATTTTTTTATTTTTTTTAATTTTTTTTATTTTTTTTAAATTTATTTATTTATCAGAGAGAGAGGGAGAGAGAGCGAGCGAGCACAGGCAGACAGAGTGGCAGGCAGAGGCAGAGGGAGAAGCAGGTTCCCTGCCGAGCAAGGAGCCCGATGTGGGACTCGATCCCAGGACGCTGGGATCACGACCTGAGCCGAAGGCAGCTGCTTAACCGACTGAGCCACCCAGGCGTCCCAGTATTCAATCATTCTTAACAACTGTCTTCTAATTTAATAATTTTCCATAAATTAACGCAGTTTAAGATTAGTCCAAAATTTTACATTAACTAAGAATATTTCAAATTATGTTTAAGCTTTCAAACTTTAAAACATAATTATTAATATGGAAAGTTTGTTGGAATACTGAAATAATTTAATTGAACACATGAACACAAATGTGTATTTTTCATCATCTTAAATATTATGTGGGAGTCATATAAGCTTATTTCATTATTAAGCCAATATTAGAAGTTTAAAAAGTATTCTCTTTATAGAATAAGTATTCTCTTTATGAGTTAAAACAAATCAAAATCATACTAAAAACATAAAACGTATATTATACCATATTTTTAAAAACTCAAGGAAAAGATGTATAACTACTACTTATTTTTAAACCAAAATCATTAATGTAGTCTAATATGCCAAATGATTAATCATTATTATGTAAACCTGGATTATAAAAATGTTTCTAAACTATTATTTCTAAAATATTATCACAGTTCAATTTCTTCATTTCCTGTGCATTTTGGAGATTTCTATTTACATAAGCATTTGCAAAAGAAAATAGATATCCATTTTTATCACTCAAAGACCAAATGATCAGATGATAAAACCAAAGTCCTAATTATTGCTGCCACCAATGAGAATAATATACTGGCCACACGTTAACCAGAAACAAAAATTAAAAATCAATAGGGTACATGAAAAAGGCAAAACCAAAAGTAAACAAGATTAGAAAATAAAGAAATTTAAAGCCCTGTGCTGCTTGCTTGGGATTTATTACTAAAGCCAAGAAAAGACTTAACTGGTCTGAAACTATCCATGGGTTATACTTCCCCACTAATGCAGTTTTCTTTTCTCCATGTGGTAAGAATATGCGTGTTATCTCAGTGAATGATCTACAAAACTGTTGAAGTATAATTTTCTGTAAGACCAAGTCAAGATACTTATGCATATAAAAAATGAATATATGTCAAATATTTCCTGTGACTCATTAATTAGGGAACCAGAAAAATGATAAAACTGATCCAAAGAATATTTGAAAAAAGAGGTATTAATTGGCAATGTTACAATGAGATTACGTAGGTACAAAACTGGCCAGTGACTTACATGGCCATAAATTTGAACTTTTGGGGGTACCATCACCAGAGAACATATAGGATGCAGGGTTAAATGGGAATGTTGGATGAAGAGTGAGTAATTATTTTAGTGTAATTGTGTCCTAAATATTGCATGCATTTTTCTTTTGCTAAAGCCAGGAACTCCACAATAGAATTATCTGTTCCATTTGACAGAAACTACTTGCATTTCTTCTGGATTAGAATTTACAAAATAGCTTCTGTACCTCCAGAGAATTAAGACATCCCCGACAACAGAAAGTCAAACCCAGAACTACACTGAAAGAATAGCTAGTAATTTAACAAGATTTGGTAAACTTAGGGTTTCTAAATCTTGGATAATTTTACTAATGAGGCACAAGTTAAAAATATTAATTGGAAGATACTGTTTATTACAAAATAACACTGGGAATTAAGATATAAACAACAAGCATACAGATTATCTCCTTAAGTCTCTTTATATTCAATTTGAGGATGCATTGGTCATTTTTTTTTCCAGAGTACTATTTCAAGCAGGAGGTATTCTGATATTTAGAAATGCATATGAGGGGCGCCTGACTAGCTCAGTCAGTACAGCATGAGACACTTTATCTCAGAGTTGTGAGTTCGAGTCCCATATGGGGCGTAGAGGAAAGAAAGGAAGGAAAGAGAGAAAGACAGAAAGAAATTGGTAAAAAAATAAAATAAAATTTCATATCATCATCACGAATGCAGGTTGGAAAGGTTATTCTAAGCTGTACTGCTTTTTCAATTGCAGAATATTTGATACCAGAGAAGAAAATAACAAACCTCACAATCTGATTAGGCAAAAATTGTACACAAGCACTACTTGAATATGATCAGTAGCTGTACTCCCCTGTACACCTCTCTCTAAAGCAGACCAAGGCACATCAGTCCACATTTCTGAAATGAGTCTGTCCTTTAAGGATTCATCCTACCTACCAGGAAACTATGTAATAACTATATAAATTTGCTTTTGAAAGAAAAGCTAATGAGTATGTGATCTTAATTGTAAAGTTCAGCAAGGAAAAAATTTTCCCAATAACTAGACAAATAATATTCATATGATAACTATTTAATATAATTTATTCAATGCAACCTAGCTAATGTCATGTATTCATTAATCAAAGACTTACTGAGCTCTACACATCTGTTGGACTCAGGGGATACCAAATCAAACAATAAGTTGGATTCCTAGCTTTGTGTGTGCACACCTACTCAGTATTTGTATGAAGAAAGAGAAAACAAACAAAGAACTGGTAAACTGAAGCTAAGTAATCACACTTTAATAAATCTTCTCTACAAAAGGATTTTAGAAGTTCAAGGTTAAATATATCTTCTGAAATACTGACAGTTTAATGAAAAGCCAATCTCAGCCTGACAATGAAATTATGATTTCTCTTATTGGTTTAAACTTCTGCATTTTAGAAAGCAGTGTCAAAAGCAACAGCATCAGACAAAAGAATAAAATCCTGAATTTAAAAAGAGGAATTTTAAATATTAGGCACCAACATCTGTACTTGTAAGTATGAAAGTAATAGTAATGATTAATACTAAATAGACTTATAAAATAGAAACTCTGCAGATAAGAATGGGCTTTGCTCAGACACCTCATTCAAGCAATGATCAATTTGGTAAGGTGAGGACATAACAGAATTAGGGAAAGCTTTTCAAAATATACAGAAGTACCTCTTCCTTCAGATTCAAATATCCATTTGGTGGTTGTCACAGCTAGTTGCCTATTCAAAATGGGAGGATTTTATTGAGAAAGTGCTGCATCCACTAATGCTCGCCTCTCCAGACTTCTCCTGCTAACAGGGATTCTGACTCAATCTATTTTATAGGACAAAAGTAGAAATCCACGGGGTGGAGCATCTAGGAAATCTATAGTATTGCTGAAAAGAGACACAGATCTAGCTAACACGCATTTTGACCTTTATAATTTCCTCTTCTTCTTGCCTGGAACTGGGAATGGTAACTTTTAAAGGCAGCACCAATATCTTTCTACCATGGGGAACAAAGCCTCACTCTAAGATTGGAGGAGAAGCCCGAAGCAAAAAGGAGCCAGACATACAGGGACTTCTTTGACCAGCTGCACATTTCCTAGCATATTGGAAAGTCTTGGTCAGTGAGAAAAAATAGGTAAATTCCTATTTAGGCCAATCACATAATTTGGTTTCTCATACATTCAACTGAATGCAAACCTAACCGTGATAAAGAAGTGGAAGGAGGAGAAGGGGGATCATGAGTAATTATAGTTTACAATTTCTCCCTGGGGAATTAATTCCAATATGAACCTTCTTCTGCTCTATCGAAAAGGACTATTCACTGAAACTAAGGTAATAATGTTAACTACACTGGAATTAAATTTTTAAAAAATAATAAATTTTAGGTGTGCCTGGGTGGCTCAGTCAGTAAGCGTCCGCCTTTGGCTCAGGTCATGATCCCAGGGTCCTGGGATTGACCCCTGCCATCAGGCTCCCTGCTCAGCAGGAAGCCTGCTTCTCCCTCTCCCACTCCCCCTGTTTGTGTTCCCTCTCTCCTTTCTCTGTCAAATAAATAAAAATCCTTAAGAAAACACAATAATGGCTATCAGACACATGAAAAAATGTTCATCATCACTAGCCATCAGGGAGATTCAAATTAAAACCACATTGAGATACCACCTCACACCAGTTAGAATGGCCAAAATTAGCAAGACAAAAAACAACATGTGTTGGAGAGGATGTGGAGAAAGGGGAACCCTCTTACACTGTTGGTGGGAATGCAAGTTGGTGCAGCCACTCTGGAGAAGAGTGTGGAGATTCCTCAAGAAATTAAAAATAGAGCTTCCCTATGACCCTGCAATTGCACTACTGGGTATTTACCCCAAAGATACAGATGTAGTGAAAAGAAGGGCCATCTGTACCCCAATGTTTATAGCAGCCATGGCCACGGTCGCCAAACTGTGGAAAGAACTAAGATGCCCTTCAACAGACGAATGGATAAGGAAGATGTGGTCCATATACACTATGGAGTATTATGCCTCCATCAGAAAGGATGAATACCCGACTTTTGTAGCAACATGGACGGGACTGGAAGAGATTATGCTGAGTGAAATAAGTCAAGCAGAGAGAGTCAATTATCATATGGTTTCACTTATTTGC
>PISX010037655.1:0-10873 GCA_004024625.1 Mellivora capensis
TTTCTTTTAGGCCCTTTGTGGGGACAAAAGGTCAATGTAGCAAGTTCATATAGACTAGTTAATGGTTAATAAAAGCATTACTTCACTTACAAAATATATATAATAGGAAAATAAATATGTAAATTTCTCTTCTCAACAAAAACAAAACACAAGAGAGCACATAGAGTATTAATTACCCAAATCAAAACATTTCATAATGCATGTATTTGCTTTTACCTGCTTATCACTCTCTTTATTAAAAAAAAAGACTTGAAGTAGCAAGAGAACACTTGGATTCCAAACTTCCAATGATTTGAATACGCCATTCAAAGAGTCTCCAAAATATTTAAGATACCTTGTGTTCATAGAATCTTCTTATGAATAATTTTTCATTATTTACTTCTGACTTCACATGCTCTTCTTAAAAATATATTTAATTCCCTCAGAATTTGGAAACACTTACTGCATAAGTAATATGGTTTCATAGTTAAATGGCTAGCTGAACTAAATTATATTCCTCATTCTATTATTCAAAGCATTTTAGATGATGGGCTTGAAAACAGATTCAGGTAGAGTGAAAAAGAATGTATCAAATCAGTAATTTATCTGTAATCCAGAATTTCAAAATAAATTTTCTAAGTACTTTGAATTAATTAATTATTTATCACATATTAGTTGTTTTTTTTTAATTTAACAAGTATTCAATTGAAAGACATTTTCTGTATCTTATAGACCAAACAGAAGAGGTGATAAGCAAAATCAGGGCATACATTAAAGTGTGATTTTGTCTCTAATGGAAGTGTGCATCTACGTAAAAAGTAATGGGATTACAGAAGGAGGAAGATCTAAATTTAGGGTTAAGATAGAATAAAAAAACTGAAGAGAACTTCACAGGTACTATTTGATTTTAAAATTGAATTCAATTTTCAGTTTAGGCATGAAAAATATATACTAGAGCAGAAGTGGCCTTGGTCACAATCCTCCTTTTCAGGGATTAATATACAAATATTTACACAGTGGATCATGGATACTCTGATACAGATCGGAGGGGGACAGTTGAATGTAATAGGTATTAAATATAGACTGGGCAGAAGGCAATTGCCAGTGGAGCCAACTGAAGTCTAGCAGGACATCCGAAAACACATGGGGCTTCTTAATAGGGACTTCATATTCCTTAAGGCATAGTTTATTTTTTTATTATATTTTCATGTTAATTATAAATGAGTATTCTTGAAGTACCAATTTTTCCAAATATCCTGTTAGTAAAAAAGTAGTATATTTTTAAAAAGAAGACAATAGTTTACCAGGATCTTATCATCACAAAGTAGTTTTGTTGTTAAATGGAAACAAGGCCACAAATCAAATACAATAATTTATCTTTTTAATTTATATATTTTCTCTTTGTAAAGTAGAACATTCAGAACTGAAGAAACTTTGAACTCTATTGTCAAGAAAAAAGTATCTATTACCTTTCATGTGTTTCTCATAATCCTTTTAACTATCCCAGATGATTGTCAAAGCTATTTATATTTAAACAGAGTTTTCCTTCCTCCCAACTTGAGTTCTCCAACTATTGGATCTTAAAGAGAAATGGTGAATTTGTGGCATCAAAATCCAACCTAGGGGAACCAATTGTTATTGTGGTCAGTCATGAATTTATGGTCTCATTGTAACAAATGAGAAAAATTGCAGCAAAAGAGATTATTTGTACAAATTATTCAAACAGTAGTAAAAATTATCCTCATAGCAATAGAAAAATAAAAGCTAACATTGCTCTTCCTTTATTACAGTCCTCAGTTTCTACAGTTACAGAAGTATGAAGCAATCTTATTAAAAAATGAGGGTTGCTGGGGGGAGGGGGTCGGGAAAGGTGGGTGGGGTAATGGACATTGGGGAGGGTATGTGCTATGATTAGTGCTGTGAAGTGTGTAAACCTGGCGATTCACAGACATGTACCCCTGGGGATAAAAATGTGTTTATAAAAAAAAAAAAATTAAAAAATGAGTACCAGTATTTTTTTAAAGACCATATTCTTAAATGCATGCAACTATACACAGTTAGTATGAAAATCACCATGTAATTCCCCATTTGATCAGATTAAATATTAAACTTTGTGAGGAACAGTGAGAGGCCAGAAAGGAGGTGAGTTGGTCACATCTTCCAGGCCTTTGAAACATATTTTTGGCGCCCAAAACAAAGACAAATATATTATCCATTGCTCTGGTACTTTGGCACAAATGTGCTTTATGTGCAAGGGTCATATATTTGTATTTATCTCTATTGTAATGGATTAAGGTTGAATCCCACAGCGCTATAATATTTGTATTTACAAATAGAAACCATATTTATGCTGAATGCATTTGTAACTAAGTGTACAATTCACAGCTTTATCGCTTGTTTTATGAGTCCATTTGGCTTGGCACAGAAAAAAAAAATAATTAATCAAGTCTGTAGATTTCAGGTCCTGGTCTTTATTTATGCAGAAACTGCTTATTTATTAACATTAACCATCTCCCATTTGGTCTCAAAGAGACGTATAGTTACATGGAAACAGAATAGCTTTCAGTAGATGATTGCACAAGTACAGATGCTTTTTTCCGACACTGTCACAGCTGAGGAGGTCCAACCAAATGAAAAACAGCTCTGATGAAGTGAGAAACAGAGAAGCAGTACCATGCAAAAGTTATGACATAATAAAATGCAGGCCAGCACACGTTTTTTTACTCTCTTTATTAAATTTATGTGAATCAAGAGGAAAGGGTGAAAAGCATATTTACCGATGATAAAAATGATTCTCTGGATAATTTCAGTCATCTCATTTAAAACTTCTTCTTTATAAGTTTTTACTTTTCCCCATTTCCTTTTAGCTCTCTGTCATCTACTCTGAAAGTTAGACTTTTTGGATTTAATAAAGAAATAGAATTTGCAGGTGGTATGTTCCTGAACAGACGGTCTAATATCAAGTGATATTACAAAACACTTAAATGAAAATTAGTAGGCTGTCCTCACTAATCCTGTTCTTTAAAATAGTTTCAGATGATTCATCTTCACTTGTTTCGACAGTCATGTTGGTGTGTGTCTCTCTTGCCCCACTGGGAACAATGCCAGCCAGATAATGCATGAAGTCACGGGATGTGTTATAATGCAATCCCTGAAAGATTTCCAGCCTAAGTTATACTCAACAGTATTATACTACAGGGAGCCTAGAACCCCAGTGGATTATTAAAGTACATGCAGATGTGTTTTCTGAATAAGCAGTCCTAGAAATATTGCTTATTCTTCTGGAATGTGCTAATACAGAAACAGATACAAATATTAGAATAAGTAATTGTAAAACATATGTAAATGGATTAAGCACATTCATTTCTTGCTACCTAAAGTTCTTTTTGTCCATTACTTTGTGTATATGCATATATGTATCTGTGTTTGTGTATGTATGTGTGTGTGTATATATCTATATATACACACTATATATGTATGCTTACATAAAGCTTTGCCATATACTGAATTGTTTTCTTAAGTAATCATCTTTTTTTTAAATTTTTTAATTAACATATAATGTATTATTATCCCCAGGGGTACAGATCTCTGTCTGTGAATCACCAGGTTTACACACTTCACAGCACTCACCATAGCACATACCTTCCCAATGTCCATAACCCCACCCCCCTCTCCCTCCCCCCCAACCCTCAGTTTGTTTTGTGAGATTAAGAGTCTCTTATGGTTTGTCTCCCTCCCGATCCCATCTTGTTTCATTTATTCCTTTCCTACCCCTCAACCCCCCACGTTGCCTCTCAACTTCCTCATATCAGGGAGATCATATGATAATTGTCTTTCTCTGTTGGCTTAAGTAATCATCTTAAAGTATATTTCCTCATATTCAATTAGTGCACCTATCCTGGAATGGAAAATGATTTTTGTTCTTTTAATTTTTGCTATCATTTACTAAAAAACTATTAGTTGCCAGGAATCTCTGTTGAATATTTAACATATATTATCTCATTTAATCCTTACAATGACCTTATAAAGTATCTTTATATCTGTTTTACCAAGGAGGAAATTACGCCTCTGAGAAGTCTGGGCTTATGTGGGACAACTAGTTAATAAATGGGGAAGCCAAAATTCTAAATCAGACTCTAGCTCCAGAGTCACTGCTCTTAACCAATATTTCTTTCAAGTCAGCAAACCAATAAACTAACTCAATATATTAGCACAAAAGGGATATAAAAGTGATTCCAATTAAATATTCTTCATTGAAGAGATTACAATAAATGAATAAAACATATTCACTTTAACTAAAAACAGTAGGAGGGAATTTATTGCTCTGCTTATTCTCTAGCCCTAAATATCTCCTTGCTCGCTCATACCAACATCCAAAACTATTTGAGAATAATACAAATCTAACATAGGGTCTGATATATTTTGGCACTTTACATTTCTGTAGCATTTCTTGAAATACTGTTGATTATTTAAATTCTATAGCATTGTCATTCGCTCAAGTTAAAGTCACACAAGAATGCTTTGCATTCTTTTCTGTTTCTTCAAAAAAAATTCCATCATACTTTTAATTTCTGTACAGTGAGTTCTACTCTCCTGGCATACAGCTCCCCTTCTGCCTTTTGTACTCTCTTCAGAGGTGCTTCCAAAGATAGAAATGATAGGAATGGGATAAAAAGGGCCTATTATCTTAAACTTCAGAGAAAGCAGGATGATATATTATCGAAGATATAACAAAGTTGATAATATATTTGGATTTACTGGTTATCTGCGGTGTTATTTCCAGCACACATAACCACTTCTAGTTCTTTTCCACAGGGAGTACAAAGAAGATGAAGCTGGCATTTACTTTAAGGTAATGAGTAAATCTAGAGTCAGCCCTACACATAGGCAGGGAATAGTTGAGGCCCCACCTACTGCATTTGTGGAAGTTCCTATCATTCCTTTTCAAGAGATAACAAAATAGGGATGGTCTCCACCTAGAGTACATAAACAGTTCAAAAAAGCATGCTTAGATGCCAACACGATTGTTTTTAAGAGAAGAGAGAATCAATCCCTTTTTCAAAACATGGGAAATTAATTAGATAGTACTGAACTTGTCAGTCTTTTTCCTCCTTCTACTCCAAGTGAACCCCTTTTTCTCAAAGACAGAGAGAAATAGTGCAAAGAAAGAGTACCATGAAAAGAAAGAAATAAGGCTTAATTTTATAGCAGGTATTTTCCAGCCTAACTGGAGAATAAAAATCTTTTTATGTTGTAACTTTGCATGTATGTTTTCCTTAGTAATCTAGCAACACCAGCAGCTTTAGTCACAAAAATACAACTGAATGTAACTGATAAGGAACTGAAACAGCAGCAAATCAAGGGATTGTGAATTCTTTACAGTCACTATAAAATCATGATAAATAATGTGATCATCCTGACAGTCTATTCTGAAACACATTGTGGGAACTAAAGAGAAAGAACACATGACTTGGAGTCAGAACAATCAATGAAGAACAGGTTATAGACAAGAGCAAGATAGAGCATTCCCATAACACATCTGAGCAAGAGTCTCATCATTTCATGATAATGAGAAATAACAAGTCAATGCAAATTTGTACTAACAAAATTAGAAATGCATGTAAACTTTGAACTGGGTTACTAATTATGGGAAGTGACATACATATGTGGTTATCCACTGCAGCATTCTTACAACAACAAAAAATTGGAAACAACCCAGATTTTCATCAAAGGGCACTAGTTTTCTAAATGTATATCCTTGCAATAGAATATTATGTAGTTATAAGAAATAATAAGGTATCTCTCTATGCACAGTCTTAGTCCACTTGGGCTGCTATGACAAATTGCCATAGACTAGGCAGCTTGAACAACAGACATTTATTTCTCACAGTTCTGGAGGCTGGGAAGTCCAAGATCAAGGTACCAGCAGGGATGTAGTTCTTGGCAAAGGCCATCTTCTTGGCTTGTAGATAGCCACCTTTTAGTTATATTCTCACATGATGGAGAGACAGTCTCCTAGTCTCCTCCTCTTCTTATAAGGACACCATCCCATTATGGAGGTTTCAACCTCATGACCTCATCTAAACATAATTACAACCCAAACGCTTCACTTCCAAATATCATCACATGGGGGTTTAGGAAAAATGGAGGGGAGACACAATATTTCATCCATAATAGCACTACATGAGAAAAGCTTCCAAAGGTCTATTAAGTGAAAAAAGCACTGTACAAAACCATTTTATAGAATTCTATGTGTTTAAAAAATGGAGAAAATTAGAATATATATTGACATTTTTTTATTGGTTACATTTTAAAAATTCAGAAAGCCTATCATACTGGAAATTAATAAAAGTGTTTATCTGTGGATAAAGAATGGCAACTGGGAAGATGAAGAATAGAGGTACTTCGTACTTTTTAATATCTGAATGATGTGACTATAGTAAGTAAATATTTTAATTAAAGATAAAAGGGAAAGCCGGTATTGAAATTGGGCCTATACTTTTGTCAAAATTCAACAACCATTATTGATGAAACTCTCACTAAACTAGAACTAAAATGAAAATTCCTTCACTAAAGAACATTTTAAAAATCTTGTAGTTATTATACACTTAATGGTGAAAAAAAAATTACTTCCCCCCCCAAGATCAAGAACAAACCAAGGATATCTACTCTCATCCCTTCTATTAAACATTGTATTGAAAGTCCAAGTCAGAGATATAAGGCAAGAGATAAAAAACAAAATGTATACAGATTTTTTTTAAAAAGAGGCAAACTGTCTTCATTCACAAATAAGATAATTGAGTACACAGAAATTGATAATGAATCAACAAAGAAAACTTTGAGAATTAATCAGTGCATTTAGTAAGGCTGTAGGGTAAAATTCATATACAAAAATATAAGAATATACAAAACTAATTGTATGAAGATATGCTATCAAAAAAACAATTGGAAAATTCAAAATTATAAAATACCACTATAAAGAAGCATAACCGCAAAATACCTAGAGATAAGTTTATCAAAAGATGTAAAGTATTTGTCCCTGAAAATTACAAAATACTGTTACAAAAAATTAAAGAAGTGTGAAATAAATGGACTGGCATACCCTGTTTATTGATAGGAAGACTTGCTATTGTTAAAATATCAATTCTGCTCAATTGGCCTATAATTCTATGTAACATCAACCAAAATATAGCAAACTTTTTGTAAAAATTGATATACTAGTTCTAAAATTCTTATGAAAGTTTAAAGGAACAAGTAGAAACAAAATAATTTTTAAAAAGAACAAAATCAGAAGATTTATATTACCTGACTTCTATGCTTACTATAAAAATCCAATAAAACAGATAATATGGTATTAATATAAGATTAGACATGTAGATCAAAGAAACAGAAGAATCTAGAAATAAACCCACATATATACGGTCAATTGATTTTTTACAAAAATGCCAAGGCAATGCAATGCAGAAAGGGTAACCTTTCAACAAATGGCACTGGAACAATAGAATAGCCATATTGTTTAAAAAAAAAAAAAAAGAAACTTACTTCCTGACTCTTACCTCATTCAATATATGAAATTAATTTGTAATGTATCATAGGCCTAATATGAGTTGAAACTATGTAACTTTTAGTAGATAACAAGAGAAAATCTGCTATAATGGGATGGGGAAAGATCTCTTAGATTGCACACAAAAAAGCAGAACTATATGATTAAAAAAATTGATAAGTTAGACTTCATCAGAATTTTAAACTCTTGCTCTTCAAATGACATTGCTAAAGATAAATAAAAGGGCAAACCACAGAATAGGAAAAATTCATAATACATACATCTGATGAAGGGCTTATATCCACAATACATAAAGTCTTCTTAAACACAATAACAAGAAAACAAACTGAAGTAAAAATAGACAAAATATTTGAACAAATATTTCACAAAAGAATAAAAATAGCCAAAATATCTACAAAACAATGCTCAGCATCTTTATTGATCATTGATTGCCTGAAGGCAGAGCTGGGGGTGTCGATTATAAAGAAGCAAGAGGGAATTTGGGGAAGAACTGGATATGATTTATGACTGCAATTGGAGTAGTGGTTAAATAGGTATATAAGTATTTGTCAGAAACCATCCAACTCTTTACTTAAGATCAGTACATTCTATTTATGTGAATGATACCACAAAATTTGTCTTAAAAAATTACAAAAAAAAAGGAGTCCAAATGTTAAGAGAGCAAAAAAGAGTAGCTAAGGAGATAAGAAAAAATCCAAGATTATGTGCATATTAGATACCTTTTGAACACTATCTAAAATACTCTTGGCCACACCTCCTACTACAACCATGCAGCAGTTCTATGCAGTCTTTGACAAGCTTTGCACAGTTGCAACCCGACAGCTTCTCACCTCAGCCTGAGCTCTGGTTCCATCAATTCTTGCCCTCTCTAACATGCTGAACCAGCTTGGCACTAGCAATTTCTCAACCTGAAAATACAGGGAAATTAATGTTCATGTAGCTATCCTGAATAACAGGCTATTAGATAATGAACAAATGTAGTCACTTTCAAAATGCATTACATAATCTCTCACAGATAAAACCATAAACTTGTGTTGGCTTTTCCTCCTTCCTTGTTTTGTTCCTCTAGTTCCTTACTTCTTCCTGGGATCATTTCACAATAAACCACTTTCACACCAGCTTTGATTTCAGCCTCTACTTTCAGGAAACACAGAGTAGGGCATGTTAGGAAGGTATCTAATAATAAAATAATAATAACTAAAAAGTATTATGCCCTTACCCTATGTTAGACCCTATTTAAAATTTCTACATATATTAACTTACTTAAATCTAACAACAGCCCAATTTATATATGAGAAAACAGAGGCAAGAAAAAGGTAAGTGATAGGTAGGAAAGCGGTCAACAAAGACAAATACTACTAAAAAAATCATGAAATATAATGGATTTTTATGAGTAGGCTGTTACTGGCGAATTTCATGCAAACAACATCAGCAAAGTAATGGGAGAATCTAGATTTGAGGAGACTTTTTTTTTAACCTTAACTGAAAATCAATACCCAATTGTGCAGAAATATTAACACATAACACTTGGAGAAATAGAATTACTGTGTTGGTTAAGCTTAACAAAACCTTTATATCCTCTCAGATTCTAAATGTTTCTAAATTTCTTCCACACAGTCATTTTGATATTGACCTGAGGATATGAAGAAAAGGAATTTTTTCTGGGATTTTCGAATATATGGGTAATGTAGTGAATAAAATAAAATAATAATGACATGAGTTGTTGATGTAAGAGAAGAAGTAAGACTGAATGCAATAGTGGTAAGAGGAAACCCAAATATATTCAAGGCCAACTCTGATGGGCCTTTACCCATTTATCATGAGAGAACTTTTGTATCCCAGAGTGAATTTGCCAAAATAATATATTTCATATTTTAGTTTTCTTTGTGTCAAGGCTGGATTGCATACTATTATTACTCCAGAAATACTAAATAAAAAAGAAGAAAAGTATGAACATGAAGTCCTACAATGGACAATTGATTTGAAAGTCTATTTAATATTGGTTATATTTTTGCTATTTGCAGGCCGTATTGTTGGTCATAGGTAAACCTTAAGACTTCAAATGTGTGGCAAATGAACATGTGTCATGTTTCTAATGACCTTTCAAGGTCATAGTTGTTAATCATCTTTTCCTGCTATGTTATTCAATACAGTGATAAGCTACACAGTTCAAAGTGCAAGTTCTAAAAACCCAGCCTCAAAACCTGGCCTCTTGTTTTGACTCTAACCAATCCAAAGTTCAGACTTGAAAGTTAGCCAGTATGTCCAAATATAAATCCCAATAAATAAGGCAGCAGTTGATATTCTTAGTAGACTCAAGGCAATTGGCGTCCATCTGCCATCTCTGTGGGCACATCATTCCAGCTAGCATTCTCATCATTGTGTCAAGCGTTATCATTTATCAGGTGTTCCTTACGTTAAAATGAAACTAAACTTGAAAAAACTGAAAGCAAAACTTCGTAGGACATCTGTACACTTCAGAAATAAGAAGATGTTTTGCGGGAATAAATATGTGCTGGCAACACATCTCTTCTCATATTTCAAGGACAAAATTGAAACCATATTTCCATGGGGTGCAAACATTGATTGCTATGTGTTCTTATAAACAGAGAACTACAAACAGTACTGTAGTATTCTCTTGATCCTCCTTTACTTTTATGTGAAGTCCAAAAATGTATCAGTTAAAGGAGCTTCTGAATTCAATTCAGAGAACGGGATTCATATGTAAAGCACAGAAGCAGAGCATACTCTAGGTAAGAGTAAAAACAAACAAGACCACAGTCGTGTTCCATTTGAAAGATTTAAAACTATTATTCGCTAATGGGTATAAAATAAGTGAACACAAATCGAAGATTATCTCAAAGTTTCATTTAATTGTGAGTTTTGTACTTTCACTTCTCCTCCTCCCTACACTAATAGTCAGGCGTGGTCATTCAGTCCCACGAAGATTAAATACTTTATCCCTCTCCACCTAATTCCCTCCAGGAGCTTTATCATCACTCACAAGGCACTGCATTATTCAGCTCCTACCATCCTTTGCAGGCTCATCTTTGCCTACTCTCCTTCTTTCTCTAATAAGCCCCACTGACACTGAATTTTTCTCAGTTTCTCAAATCACCCTACGCCCACCCCACGTCTTTCTGCCTAGGACATTAGCACGTTTTACTCTCTGCCTGAAAAACCACTTCCCATCAGAGTCCACGTGACTAACTTGTATGCATTCCTCAGATTTCAATGTTAATATCACTTACTATAGGAAGATGACTGCCCCCCCAAAACAAGATTACCCCAAGAGTCTTATCCTGTTCTTTTATTGCATCTGTTGCTTCT
>PISX010037656.1:0-10848 GCA_004024625.1 Mellivora capensis
CACTATGGAGTATTATGCCTCCATCAGAAAGGATGAATACCCAACTTTTGTAGCAACATGGATGGGACTGGAAGAGATTATGCTGAGTGAAATACGTTAAGCAAAGAGAGTCAATTATCATATGGTTTCATTTAATTGTGGAGCATAACAAATAACATGGAGGACATGGGGAGATGGAGAGGAGACGGGAGTGGAGGCAAATTGGAGAGGGAGATGAACCATGAGAGACTATGGACTCTGAAAAATAACCTTAGGGTTTTGAAGGGGCGGGGGATGGGAGGTTAGGGGAGCCAGGTGATGGGTATTAAGGAGGGCAGGCATTGCATGGAGCACTGGGTGTGGTGCAAAAACTATGAATTCTGTTATGCTGAAAAATTTAAAAAATGTCCATTATAAAAAAAAAAAGTGAAACGCAGGAGCACAAATAACAATCCAACTGGATATTAAGACTGATTAGTGGGCAAGAATAGAATGGATATGCCAGGGAAAGTGGCAGATGTCTAAGTATGGAGTTCTGAGAGGGCATCTAATGTTTGAGATTGGTCATAAGTTCAGAGTTTTCATAGCACTGCATTTTTAGGCAAAAACATCAAGTGTGGATAGAGTGGTAAACGGGTAAAATTTACATGAGCTTATTCTATGTCATGCATGCTAAGAAGTTGAACATCCCACAGAGAGTGGTGTGCTAGAAAATACTATTTTTAAAATACTGTCTATGATACTATTCTATATATATTTGTGTAGTAGCATATAAAAGACAAACATATTTTTTGTTTGGGATGTATTTCTTTTTGTATTGCCTAGATGGACACTGTGCATTGCTCATATTGATGAGCAATTTACTATCCTCATTAAGTAAATCAGACTAGCCAAAATTGCAGTAACACTACAGTGTTAACATGGTCACTATTTCTTAATCTCCTAGCATTTAATGTCAGCTAAATTTTTTATTCCAAACAAAATGGAGCAAATTGCAATGAAACATTGTGAAAATAGCCAGGAAAAGTCAATTGGATTTGTTATAGTGAATGCAGTGTTGTCAGGGAAAACAAACAAACAGATTAGATATAAATT
Organism: Mellivora capensis; assembly: GCA_004024625.1. Taxonomy (NCBI): domain Eukaryota; kingdom Metazoa; phylum Chordata; class Mammalia; order Carnivora; family Mustelidae; genus Mellivora; species Mellivora capensis. The sequence goes on from PISX010037656.1 coordinate 1,075, forward strand.
AATGAACCATTCAACTAATGGGAAAACAACACTAGATAAAATCTGTCTGGATAATGTATGTAATTTTAACATTTACACTCAAATTAGGAAGCTGAGTAACCAAAATATTTCTACTTTCATACTAGTCTGTTAGAAAACTTTGGATAGCACAGAAAAGATTCTCCAAGGATATCTTGTCACTATCTTTTGCAAAAGCTGCACTCCCCATTGCTATCATTAATCTTGGCTTTCAACACTTCAACACAAAAGATAAATAGACTATATGAATTTAGAAGTAATGATTGATTAGACTAGCACCCTTGACAGGAAGACCTTGAAATCCAGTTGTGTATAGATCCCCTTTTCTCATATATAACTTCTAAATTATCCAAATACATTGTTCTGCCTGATTGACTTCTTTTGCCAAAAAGAACAAGCCATGCACATATGTGACTTGGAAAACATAAAAAATACTACAGGGAATTGCATGTCACAGTGACTGTTCTGATAATTATCTTTCAGGCAGAGGGGGATTCAATTAAGCAAAGCAGCCTTCCAACTAAAACTTAAAAATGATGTCAAGTCTCCAGAAAAGTTGTTCCAGGGAAATTATAAAATGAAAAATAGAAAACAGAAAAGAAAATGCTGACTATCATCCATAATATAGAAAGGAAAGTGTGTGTTTGATTCAAATAGTTTGCATCTCTGTATTTCTGAAGTTTCACTCAATATGTATTCCAAAACACTCAAAAGTAGAACTGAATGAAGATTTATCTTAAAAAAAAAGTGCAATATGAAATGGAGTTCATTGGCATTAGTAAATTCTTCTTTATTAAAATCACAGCAAAATGTACAGAACCCAGGATTCCATCCTAATACTATTTGAGGTCTCATACAGCAGGGAAAAAGGGTAATAAACTCCTGCACAGCGAGCAAACTCGCTACAGATTCAAGGCAGAAGTTAGCTTTCTGCTATGAAAGGCGGGGCAAGAATGTTAAGAGAATACCACCTCCTGGCTCAGAATCACAGGAGATAAGTAACACTCAGGCTGGACCAGGACAAAACTCTTCCTGTCTCCCACCATCAGCATAGCAAGCAATATGAGTTTAATACTCAGAAAAGGGAAAGAGCAGACATACTTCTGAAACAGATGTACAGTGATGGCTAAAAGACAAGAGTGGGGCAAAAACACTGAGAAGAACTCAACAATCACAGCCACTTTTATAAACAGCAGTCATAATTAAGTGATTTTGAAGCTTGTGGTGGAATGAAGGGTAAAAAGAACAACCTAATATATACCCATCTAAATTCCTGATGAGATTGGCTTAACCTCCACAACTGATTGAAAAGAGATGTGTGTATTTTTATACATTGATAATGCGTATCTTATTTTCTAATATACTTCAATGGGATGTTACAATGTCTGGCATTCAATAAAAAATTAAAAGGCAAGAGAAAACAATGCATTGTCAAAAGGAAATGCAATGAAAAATAAAAGGAAATGCAATGAAATATAAAAGGAAATATTTGTTTTTACTAAAAAATAAAAAAGAAAGGTCTTGATTTAGAGATGACCTAGTACTTAGAGCCATCAGATACTTTATAATTAGTTTTTAAAGATTTAGTAGAAAAGGTGAGCAACCTGCACAAAGATGGAGGGAATTTCATCAAAGAAATAGGAACTAAAGTCAAATAAAAATCCTATCAAGAAAAGTAAAAGGTATACTAGGGAGAAAGAATGCACAGAACACAGCATCCAAAATGATGAAGAGTAATATCAAACATTTTAACATATATGTAATTAGAATGCCAATGAAGGAGAGAGATTGGAGCAGAAAAAAATTAGAAAAACATTTGAAGCAAACGGAAGATAATAAAAGTAATAAAGGACAAACATAATAGAGGTAAGAGCAAAAATCAATGAATGGAAAACAAATTTAAAAATATAGAAAATTAATGAAGCTAAAAGCTGGTTCTTCAGAAGGGTCAATATAATTGATAAGCATCTAGTCACACTGATAAGATTGAGAGGGAACACAAATTATTACTATCAGAGATGAAGGATGGGGTATAATTACAGATTTTACTGACATACTGAATCCACAGATCAAGTTGGGAAAAACTGATATCCTAAAATTACTGAGCATTCTTATACAAAAACATGGCATACCTCAATTTATTTATGTCTTTGATTCCCTTCACCTGAGTTTTATAGCCCCCTGCATAGAAATACTAAATATATGTTGTTGCATTTATACCCATATTAGTTGACATTGCAAGGGTAAGGAATGTTAACCCCCATGTAGTCATAAATTATGTATAACTTTTGAATCCCAAAACTTAACTACCAATAGCCTATTGATTTCTAATCAGCCTTACTAATAACATAAACAGTTAACACATATTGTGTATGTTGTATCTACTGTATACTGTATACTATACGCTTATGATAAAGTAAGCTAGAGAAAATAAATATTAAGAAAATTTAAAGAAAATACATTTAAGTACTGTAGTGTAAAAAAAAAATTCTATGTAGACGTGAACCCGTGCAATTCAAACTCATGTTTAAGGCTTACCTGTATACCTAAATGCTTTTTGGAAGGAGATGATATAAATAATGCAGCATTTTAAATTTCAAATTCTAATTGTGCATTGCTGGTATGTAGGATGGCAATCAACCTTCGTGTATTTGCCTTGTATCCTGCAACCATAATATAATCACTAATTTCCAGAGGCTTTTTGCTGTTGATTCTTTGGGATTTTGTACATAGGCAAACAAAAGTGCCATAAACAAAAAGTGCTTTATTTCTCCATTCCTTTTCCATACACTTTATTTTTCTTGTCTTGCTGCATTAGCTAGAATGAGAGTACAATATTGAATAAGAATGGTAAGAATGGACACCCTTGCCTATTTTCTGATCTCAGTTGAAGAACAACTTATTTCTCAGCAAGTATAACTTTAATTGTAGTTATTTTTTTTTTTGGTAGATTTTAAAAATCAAGTTGAAGACATTCCCCTCTATTTCCAGTTTGCTGATAGTTTTTAATCATAAATGGCCATTTAGTTTTTTCCAAAAAACTTGCATCTTTGATATAATCACGCATGTTTGCGTGATTTTTAGCTTGTGAATGTGATAGATTACATTAAATGATTTTGGAATTCTGAACCAGTTTTGAGCAATGGGGATACTTGGTATATATCTATGATATATAATTCTTTTGCTAATATTTTGAGGATATTTGAGTCTGTGTTCGTAAGCTATATTGGCCTTCAGTTTCCCTTTATTGCAATGTCTGTCTGATTTTACTAAAATAATTTGGGTCTCATAGATTGAATTAGGGGTTGCTCCTTTTGTTATATTTTCTGCAGCAGTTTGTGGAAAATCACTGTCACTTTGTTAAATGTTTTGTAGAATTCACCAGTTAACTCATTTGGACTTAGAAGATTATTAATCATTGATTCACTTTATTTAGTAGGTATAAGTTTATTCAGGCTATCTGTTTCTCTTTGTGTGAGTTTTGGTAGTTTTGTATCTTTCAAGGAAATGGTCTGTGTCATCTAGGTTATCAAATTCTGGAACATAAACTGTTTGTTGGGTGTTTTTTTATTCTTTCAATGACTTCTTTTTTATTTATGATCCTAATAATTGGTATCTATGTCTGCTTTTTTGGTGTTGGGGTGTGGGGGGCAATGGGTTTAACCTGGCTAGAGGCTTTCAATTTTATAGATCTTTTCAAAGAACCAGTATTTAATCTCATTCATTTCTTCTATTGGTTTCCTTTTTATTCAATTTCATTGATTTTTGCTCTAATTTTAAGTATTGTTTTTGTCTTACATTGGGTTTGATTTTCTCTTTATTTTCTACTTTCCTAAGGTAGAAGCTTGTATTACACATTTAGGCCTTTCTTCTTTCTAATAAATTCATTCAGTGCTCTAAATTTCACTTTAAGCACTGCTTTTGGTGTATCTCATATGTTTTAATATGTTGTATTTTCATTTATTTTTAAATATTTTAAAATTTCTCTTGAGACTACTTTGATCTGTGTGTTATTCATGCTTGTTGTTGTTTTTTTAAAGGTTTTATTTATTTATTTGACAGACAGAGATCACAAGTAGGCAGAGAGACAGCAGAGAGAGAAAGGAAGAGAAGCAGGTTTCCCGCTGAGCAGAGAGCCCAATGCGGGGCTTGATCCATCATGACCTGAGCCGAAGGCAGAGGCTTTAACCCACTGAGCCACCAGGTGCCGCAATGCTGTGTTGTTTAATCTCTGAATATTTAGAAATTTTCCAGGTGTCTTTCTGTTACTGATTTCTAATTTAATTCCACTGTGGTGTGAGAACATACTTCATGATTTACCTTCTTTTAAATTTGTTAAGCTATGTTTTATCACTCAGATACTGATTTGGTGAATTTCATGTAAGCTTAGGAAGAATGTATATTCTGCTATTCTTGAATGGAATATTTTGTTAATGTTAATTAGACCCAGTTGACTGAAGGTGGTGTTCAGTTCAACTGTCTGCTTACAGATTTTCTGCTGCCAGATATATCAATTACTAATCAATGGATATTGTCTTCAACTCCAACTATAATAGTGGATTTTCCCATTTCTTCCAGGAGTTGTAACAGTTTTTGTCTCAAGTATTTTGGTGCTCTGTTGTCAGGGGCATACACGCTTAAGATTACTATGTTTTTCTTGAAAAATTGACTCCTTTTCATTATGCAATTCTCCTCTGTTTCCCCAATAAGTTTCTTTACTCTGAAGTTCTATATTATCTATAATTAATATGGGAAGTTCAGCCTTCTTTTGATTTGTGTTATCATGGTGTATCTCTTTCTATTCCTTTCCTTTTGTGCCTATTTATTTATTTAATTTTTTTAAAAAATTTATTTGAGAGAGAGAATGAAGGACAGAGCAGGCATGAGTGGGGAGGAGGGCAGAGGAAGAAGGAAAAACAGGGAGCCCCATGAGGGTCTTGATCCTAGGACCCCCAATCATGACCTGAACTAAACATATCTGCTTAACAGGCTGAACCATCCAGGCACTCCTGTGTCTTTATATTTAAAGTAGTTGTCTTTTTAAATCCATGTTGATTATATATTTAGACATTAATATTAACAATGATTATTGATATAGTTGGTTTAATATCTACTGCATTGGTAGCTATTTTCTATTTGCCTTTATCTTTTTCATTATCATTCTTTTTTTTTTCTTCCTTCTTTTTGGTTTTCCATTAGTTTTTCTCTCATTTTATTTGAGAATTTTTATAATTATATTTTTATATATTCTTTTTTCTTATCATTTTTTATATTTTTTAAAGTTATTTTTAAACAAATTTATTGAAATATGGTTGATATATAAAAATTGATACATATTTAACCTAAATAAAGTGATGAGTTTGGAGATAAGAATACACCCAATAAACCATTACCAGAATCAAGGCCATAAACATATCCATCACTTTCCAAAGTTAGCTTCTGTCTCCTTTGTTACTATTTGTAAGTGTATGGTTAGAACACTTAACATAAGATCTACTCTCCTGGTAAAGTTTAAGCATACAGTAAAGTAGTGTTTGCTATAGGCATTAGGCTGTATAGTAGATCTTTAGACCTTACTACTCTTAAATAACTTTTTTTTTTTTTGCATTTTAAACATCCCTTCCCTGTTTTCACCTCTCATCAGCCTGTGATAACCATTGTTATACTCTCTGCTTCTATGTCTTTGACTAATTTACAATCCACAAATAACCGAGATCATATGATATTTCTCTTTCTGTGTCTGGCTTGTTTCATTTAGCAGAATACCTTCAAGATCCATCTTCATTGTTGAAAATGGCAGGGTTTCATTATTTCATTAAGTCTGAATAATATTCCTTTGTGTGTGTGTGTTACACATTATATATATATATATATAGTATATATATATTGTGTGTGTATGTGTGTGTGTGTGTGTGTATAAAAATACCCATTAAATATATACCACATTTTCATTATCCATTTGTCCATTTATGGACACATAGGTTGTTTCCACATCTTGACATTGTAAATAATGTAAGGAACATAAGAGTGTGGCTATCTCTTTGAGATCCTTATTTCATTCCCCTTGCATAAATATCTAGTAGTAAGATTGCTGGATCATATGATAGTTTTATTTATTTATGTATTTGTTTGTTTATTATTTTTGAGAAGCATCTATGTTTTCCATAATGGCTGCATTAATATACATTCCTACCAACAGTGTACCAAGATTTCACTGTATATACCTCCTTGACAATATTTGTTATTCTTTAAAGATAATTGTCCTCCTAACAGGTTTAAGATGATATTTCATTGTCATTTTGATTTGCACTTCCCTGATGATTACTGATGTATTTCCATATACCTATTGCCTATTAGTTTGTCTTTTGGGGAGAAATGTGTATGTAGTTCCTTCCTCATTTGAAATTAGATTATTTATTTATTACTATTGTGTTGCATGAACTCCTGTTAAATTTTGGTTAATAATCACTTGTCAGATATATGGCTTACAAATATTTTCTCCCATTCCATAGACTGCCTTCTCATTTTGTCAGTTGCTTATATTGCTGTTCAGAAGCTTTTTAGTTTGATGTAATCCAACTTGCCTATTTTTGCTTTTGTTGTCTTTGCATTTGGTATCACATCCAATAAATCATTGTTCAGATGAATGTCAAGGAGTTTTTCCCTAGGTTACTTTTAGAAGTTTTGAGATTGCAGGTGTTATATTTAGTTCTTTAATCCATTTGACTTGATTTTTTTTGTATGCTTTAAGATAAGCATCCAATTTCATGTTTTTTAACATCTGGATATCCCATTTTTCCAACATCATTTATTGAAGAGATAATCCTTTCTCCTGTTATATAGTCTTGATGCCCTTGTTGAAGAATAATTGACCATACATGCATGGGTTTATTTTTCAGCTTTCTATTCTGTTCAATTGACTTACATTTTTATTTTTATGCCAGTACCAAACTATTTTGATTACTATAGCTTTTTAATATAATTTGAAATCAGAGAGTGTGATAACTCCAGCTTTGTTTTTCTACTTAACAGTTACTTTAGCTGTTTGGGTTCTTTGTGGTTCCATATTAATTTTAGTTTAGTTTAGTTTTTTTTCCCCCTATCTCTGAAAGTGCCACTGGCATTTTGATAGGACTTGCTTAAATATATAGATTGCTTTTGGTTTAGACATGTTAACTCTATTCTTCCAATTCATGAACAGAGGATATCTCTCCATCTATTTGTGTTTTCTTCCATTTCTTTCATCAGTGTTTTATAGTTTTCAGTATATAGGTCTTTTACTTCTGGTTAAGTTTACTTCTAAGTATTTTATTCTTTTTGATGGCACTTTCAATGGGGATGTTTTCTTAATTTCTTTATTTTTTTGACAGTTGATTGTGTATAGGAATACTCTGACTTTTGTACATTGATTTTGTGTCCTATAGCTAAACTTGTTTATCAGTTGTATTAGCTTTTGGCTGGAGTCTTTAGGGTTTTCTATATGTAAGATTGTGTCATCTGCAGTTAGAGACCATTTTACTTCTTCCTTTCTGATTTGAATGCCTTTTATTTGTTTTTCTTACCTAATTGCTCTGGCTAGGACTTTCACTTCTATGTTGGAGAGAACCAATGAGATTCTTCATTCTTGATTTTTTTTTTACTGATCTTAGAAGAAAAGATTTCAACTTTTCATGATTGAGTATGATGTTAGCTGTGGGCTTTTTCTATATATGGCCTATATTATATGAGGTTCATTCCTGGTATACCTAATTTGTGAAGAGTGTTTATTATGAAAAAAATTTTGAATTTTCAAAACTTTTCTGTGTATCTTTTGAGATAAACATATGATTTTTATTCATTTTTGTTAATGTGATGTATCATACTTATTGACTAGAATATATTGAACCATCCTTGCATACCAGAGATAATCCTCAGTTGATGATGCTGTATGATCCTTTCAATGTCCTGTTAAATTCACTTTGAGAGTATTGTGTTGAGAATTTCATATCTATTTCATAAGGTATATTGGCTTGTAATTTTCTTGTATCTTTTCATGGCTTTGTGTCAGGGTAATGTTGGCTTCATAAACTGAGTCAGTAAGTGTTCTTTCCTCTTCAACTGAGGGGAGAAATAGATAGCAATACAATAATAGTATAAGACTTCAGTACTCTATACATCATTGGATAGATCATCCTGACAGAAAATCAATAAGGGAACAGCAAACTTGAACAACATGGCCACATGGACATAACAGATATATGTTGTATATTACATTGGAACAACAGAGTATGTATTCTTCTCAAGTACACATGAAACATTCTCCAGAATAGATCATGTATTAGTACACAAAATGGGAAAATTTAACACAAACACAAAACAAATTTTAAAAGATTGAAATATATCAAATAGGGGCGCCTGGGTGGCTCAGTTGGTTGAGCGACTGCCTTCTGCTCGGGTCATGATCCTGGAGTCCTGGGATCGAGTCCCGCATCGGGCTCCCTGCTCGGCAGGGAGTCTGCTTCTCCCGCTGACCTCTCTCCTCTCATGCTCTCTCTGTCTCTCTCAAATAAATAAATAAATAAAATCTTTTTAAAATTAAAAAAAAAAAAAAAAAAAAAAAAAAAAAAAGAAATATATCAAATATCTTTTCTGACCATAAAGGTTTAAAACTGCAAGTCAATAAATAACAGGAGGATACTTGGAAAATTAACAAATACATGGTAATTAAACAATACATAGGGTGATTTTTGAATGTATTTGACTAAGTGAAAGAAATTGGATGCAAATGTCTACAATATGATTCCATATATATGACAATTGAAAAAAAGCAAAACTATAGAGACAGAAAACGTATTAGTCATTGTTAAGGCTGGATCTGGAGGTAGAATATTAAGTATAAAGGGAAATGAGGGAACTTTAGGGATCATAGGAATGTTTCATGTCTTGATAGTGGTCATAGTTGTAAGACTATGCATTAGTCAGAATTAATAGAATTGCTAAATTTTAAAAGCTAAATAAGCTTCCCATCCGCTTTAGGTTCAAAGAATGTATTTCTTTCTCAAGGTCTTGGGAACCATGTCTTTCAGATGGAATCAACAACAACAACAACAGCAACAACAACAAAAATGTGCCCCTACTTCCCAGTTTCTTTGTGAAGGTAGTAGCCTACATTTAGCAGTGCTGATGCCTTGCTCTAAAACTACTGCTTGTCATAAAGATGTGAGAAGTTTGTCTTTTTATTTACTTATTTATTTTTGGAGAAAGCCATTTAGCTAACACAGTTGGCCACCCCACTTGCCAAGTGAATCTACAATGAACTATGATGTGTGGCAAATGGTGCTGTCAGGTTCTCTTACTTGAATCCAGTTATTGTTTATCTTGAGAAGATGTATGTAATGGGTTGTATCTTCTTGGCTATATAAAAGGTTTTTTTTTTCCATCTTTGCAAATCTCTTTAGTAGATTGTCTGTGATGTACTTTTTTTTTTCTTCATTGTCATACCTCAGGAACTGTCTGGAGGATCTCATTATTGTACTTCATTCTGTCATTGGGGGGTTTGGGCTTTAGCTGTTGTGTACTGGAATATGGATTGGACTGCATTATAAGTATTAATTTCAATAAGAAATTAATAAAGTTCATGTGGATATTGTCTAGACAGCATCCTTTTAGGGACCACTTGAGGAAGTAAGTTTCTGGAGAAAAAGATATGATGAATCAATCCAAACTACAAAAGAGTGCAGCTCACAGAGAAATGTGGGCAAATAAGATTTAATTCAA
>PISX010037657.1:0-10871 GCA_004024625.1 Mellivora capensis
GAACTCTGAAGCATCTGGGCCTCACCTGTTCTTCTTGTGACCCTCGGGATCCTGAGATCTGTCACACCTGGGATTCCACCCCACTTCACCACTTGAACACTTTTAAGCCATAAATGTCCCCCATAGTAGTCGACTCCTAAGTGTTTCAATCAAGCACTTCATTGTCACTAAAAACGTGGCAGTAGTATCCTTTAGGTAGATGCCTCCCCTCTGCTGTATTCACAGTCATATCTCTCGAAGAACTTATTCCACCCATGCCACTCGAGTTCTGAAGCTGCCACAAGCACCACAGTGAAAGCTAGAGGTTGATATTGAGGTGGTTCAGGATCTTGTTCTGGGGCTGGTGCTGTAGGTCCAAGAAAAGAAAGTATCATCACCATGATTGACTTTTCATATCCCTCCTAAATAAAGGAAAATTCTCCCACCACTCAATGTTCTCTGAGTCCATGAAGAAATATCTGAATAGTCCCCCCTGGTGGCAGGTCATGGGCACAGGGATCTGAGAGTACTCCTTACTCCTACCAGTTGATGGAGACTTGCTCTGTGTGGCCTAAGCTGTTCCATCCACCGGTTTATATCAGCCACACCCTGTACTCCTCACTTCAGCATCTCTCCTCCTTCTGCTGCTCACCTCCTGCTTTTGCTTTGTACCCTCTAATAAAGAAATAAGATCCTGAAAAAATAAATAAAAGGTTGAGTGTAAAATTGTACGCTTAGGCCTTCAAGACCTGACTGGAAACACCCTCCTTTGTGCATTTCTTTCTCATCTTTCCTCTTGTGCTGATGGCTTCAGAGCTGCATGACAACCCAGGGAGTGAGAAGGCCCATGGTGTAGGGACTCTGCATTCCTGCAAGACCACATAAAGGATTTCAGCCTCCAAATCTTAAGATCCCCCCAGCATGGTCATAAGGGGACATCTGTGGTAACATGTTACCAAAATTTGGGGAGTTACTTTTGTAATTTAGCACAATGTAATATACCCACAACATGTTGAAATTGCCAAGTTAACTTCAAGAGTTATCATCCAAAAACCTTTAAAAATGACCAAAGAGACCAAAGACCAAAAATGACTTTCTTAGTCAGTAGGATACTTGATCTCTGGGTTATGAGTTTGAGCCCCACATCAGGCATAGTTTACATACAAAACAAAAAGAAACAAACAAACAAACAAAAAAAGGACTCACACATGAACAAAATAAGTAAGGCTGAAACCATGGAGTTTGTCCATGTTGGGAAGGATCCTGTCTCCTATTCATTCAGCTACTGGGCACTGCACACTCAGGTGGTGCCAATGCTTATCATCCAACCAGTTTCTCTGTCTAAGAACTCAGGGTCTAGAGGAGAAGATGGACAAACAAGAAACAAAAATGAGAATGAAAAGAGCAATTGCTCCATAGAAAAAGAGCCAGGGACTACAATTAAGTCCTGAGCTACACCAGGTGAGGGATATGACAAGGCTATCCTTAGATGACTTTGAGAATTCTCGTGGCAGGAAAAGAAGGAGACAGCCTTGCACAACTCTGAGTGTATTCAGCCTGGAAGAGGGCACCATGGAGCAGAGCATTGGAGGCAAAATTTGATGTTCCTGTAGGGACAAGATGGCGGGGAACTAGGAGAAGGAGCCAGTTCAACCTGTCCCCTAAAGTGAGCTAATTAACTACCAAGGAACTCTGATCACCCATGAAATCAGCCTGAGATCAGAACTCCACTTCAGGATATCTATGTGGTCAGAAGACGCCAGTGGGCAGGTAAAGCGGAGTGGGAATACCAGACTGGTATTGGAAGATAAACTAAAGGGGGAGGGAGCCACCAGAGGAGACCCATTGGAAAGTAATACCCCAATACGAGAGTGTCCTACGACTGGGGACCAGAATTAACTTGAAGTCTGATAGAAAGCACTCAAAAAGAGCAAAGGATCACAGGGGGGAATTGTGGGAATTGGAATGGTTAGGGACAGGGGCTTAAGTCCCCATTGGAGGACAGACACCCCTGGCGCTGAACCATAGAGAGTGCAGCAGAGAAACCCGGTCTTGGTCCCTAAGCCGCCAGGATACCTCCTAAGGGCACTTGGTGTGTGGGAGGGGCTGGGAAACTGGCGCAGCATAAACAGCCTTTTTGTAGTCCCCACTCATGCGCCATGCTGCGCTACCAGAGCCTGAGACGCGCTCCACCCCCTCCCCTGAGAGAGGCGCTTGGCGGTGCCAGCCCGGTGATCTCGGACCCGGAAAGTCTGAGCACTCCCAGCCTGGGCCAGTGGGAAAATCTCAGTGTGAGATCACTGCTTGGAACCTCTCTGGCGGTCGGGAACTGCCCAGACAGCTGCCACTGTTGTGGTTTTGAGTACAAGCAGGACACACAGGTGTCCCCAGAGATCGCGGCTGGGAACCTGCTCTGCGGCATCCAGAGGGGAATGGGCTGGGGCTTCTCTCTGGGAGGGAGGTCTGGGTGCAGTTTGCTTTCCTCTAAACCTCCAAGACACATCAGGAGCTGCCAAGGGGAGAGAAAACAAACGAACAGATATAAAAACCTCCAGAGAACAAAAGCCTGAAGGCCAGGTCTCCTCAGAGCCCACCCTTTGGAGGGGAGGGAGGACTTAACTCAGGACACCCTGCCTGAAAACCCACATGGCGGCCCCTCCCCCAGAAAGCCAACCTGCCAAGAAGACAACAATCACTACTACTTCATAGAAACAACGTTTAATTTTTAATTCGTTCCCACTATTCTGGTTCATTTTTTAATTTTTTAAATCTTTTTAATTTTTATATAGATTTTTTAGCCTCTTTACCATCACAGTGAGAAGCCCAGTACATCAAATTCCATAATAACCTTTTAATCTGAACTTTTTGATACATATACCCATGTTTTTCTTTTGCTTTACTATTTTTAAATTTTTTTTAAATTTCATTTTAGTTTAGTTTAGATCATTCTTTTCTTTACTTTTATTTGCTAATATTCATATAGAGTTAAACTTCAAGGTAATCCCCTATCCCCAATCAATGCTACCCCTATAGGTAAACCAATTTTTAATCCCCTGTTATTTTAGGAAAGTTATGTCCTTTAAAAAAGATATCAAGATACATCCACAAAGAATCAAAATAAACTTCCTCGCCCACACTGAGAATTTACAACCACTCTCCCATATTTTTCTCCTACCAGTATTTTTATATATTTGTGTTTGTCCTGGTAGTATATAAATCTTATACTTAGGGTACTTTTTGACGAGGTTCTTTTTTTTTGTTTGTTTGTTTGTTTGTTTGTCTGTTTGTTTCTTTGTTTTGCTTCTACATATATATGTATATATTTTTTACTTCTCTTCTCATATACATTTATCAGCCTTTTTTGTTTGTCTGTTTTAGTTTGTATACTTCACAAACCTTACCTTGGGGCCCATTTGGGCTGAGCATTCTCTTTTATCCTTCTCTGTTTTCCTGTCTCTCTCTCTCTCTCTCTTTCTGCTTTCTCTCTTTCTTTTTTTTCTTTCATTTGGGTGGGGACTCTTGATTGCTCAGAAGCATTCCAGCGTGCACCTTCACTGCACCTAGGTAGATACATCCAGCTAAAACCGTTCAGCTATCGCAAGCCAAAATGAATAGGAGGCGGAATGCCTCCTGCCATCTCGCACCAAAATGACTAGGAGGAGGAAAAATTGAAAGGATGGGCCCTCTGCAACAGAGCTAATGGCTACTGACATAGACATTATGTCATAAAGGGAATTCAGGCTAACAATTATCCAGGCAATAGCTAGGTTGGAGAAAGCCATGGACGACCAAATGGAATTGATTAGGGCAGATCTGAAAGCCACCAGGGATGATGTTCACACTACTAGGGCAGAACTGAAAGCCACCAGGGATGATGTTCAGAAGGCTCTCAATGAGTTCCAATCTAATCTAAATTCTGTAAAAGCTAGGGTACCTGAAACAGAAGATAAAATTAGTGATCTGGAGGACAAACACATAGAAAGGATCAGGTGGAGGCCTGGAACAAACAGCTTAGAAGCCACGAAAACAGGATCAGGGAAATAAATGATGCCATGAAACGTTCCAATGTCAGAATTATTGGAATCCCTGAAGGGGAGGAGAAAGAAAGAAGACTAGAAGATATTGTCAAACACGTTCTTCATGAAAATTTTCCAATAATCACAAATGGAAACAGCGTTCATGTACTAGAGATAGAACTCCCCCCCCCAAGATTTTAGATTCTCAAAACACCTCGAGACACCTGCTAGTAAGAATGAGGAATTATAATTCTAGAGAAACCCTCTTCATGGCAGCTAGGACAAAAAAGCTCGTTACGTACAGAGGAAAGCCCATCAGAATAATGTCAGACCTGTCCACAGCAACCTGGCAAGCCAGGAAGGGCTGGCAAGATGTATTCAGGACACTAAATGAGAAAAACATGCAGTCAATAATACTTTATCCCGCAAGACTGACATTCAAAATGGATGAAGATATAAAGAGTTAGGTGGGCCCCATAGTGTAATGGTCAGCACTCTGGACTCTGAAGATATAAAGAGTTTCCAAGACCAGCAAGGCTTAAAAGAGTTTTCAAAAACCAAGCCGATACAGCAGGAAATATTAAGGTGGTTCTATAAAAGAGGAAAAATCCCAAGAATATCATTGTACAGAAATATAGAGACAATCTTCAGAAAGAAAGACTTCAAAGGTAACACGATGTCAATAAAAACGTATCTATCAATAATCACTTTCAATGTGAATGGCCTAATTGCGTGCATAAAAGCACACAGGGTTGCAGATTGGATAAAACGACAGGACCCATCCATATGTTGTCTACAGGAGACCCATTTTGAACCTAAGGATACACCCAGATTGAAAGTGAAGGAATGAAGAAACATCATTCATGCCAATGGGCCTCAAAAGAAAGCCAGGGTACCGATTCTCATGTCAGATAAATTAGATTTTAAACTAAGGACTGCAGTCAGAGATACAGAAGGACACTACATCATTCTTAAAGGGACTATACACCAAGATGATCTAACAATTGTAAATATCTATGACCCAATATGGGAGCAGCCAATTACATAAGAAAACTATTAATCAAGATAAAGAGTCATATTGATATGAATACATTGATAGTAGCAGATCTTAACACAACTCTCTCAGTAATAGACAGATCTTCCATGCAGAAAATCAATAAAGAAACAAAACCATTGAATGACACATTGGACCAGTTGGACCTCATAGATATATACAGAACATTCCACCCTAAAAAAACAGAATACTCATTCTCCTCAACTGCACATGGAACCTTTTCCAGAATAGACCACATACTGGGTCACAAATCAGGACTCAACCGATACCAAAAGATTGTGATTATTCCCTGCATATTCTCAGATCACAATGCTTTGAAACTGTAGCTCAACCACAAGAAAAGTTTGGAAGGTATTCAAACACCTGGAAGCTAAAGACTTACTTAAGAATGCTTGGATCAACCAGGAGACCAAAGAAGAACTTAAACAATTCATGGAAAGCAATGAGAGTGGAC
Source organism: Mellivora capensis (assembly GCA_004024625.1). Lineage (NCBI taxonomy): Eukaryota > Metazoa > Chordata > Mammalia > Carnivora > Mustelidae > Mellivora > Mellivora capensis. The sequence goes on from PISX010037657.1 coordinate 5,504, forward strand.
TCGTCGGACCAAAACCTATGGGATACAGCAAAGGCGATCTTAGGGGGGAAATACATAGCCATCCAAGACTCCCTCAAAAAAATTGAAAAATCCAGAATACACCAGCTGTCTCTACACCTTAACGAACTGGAGAATCAACAACAAATTAAACCAACTCCACGCACAAGAAGGGAAATAATCAAGGTTAGAGCAGAGATGAATGAGGTAGAAACTAGAGATACAGTAGAATGTATCAATGAAACTAGAAGCTGTTTTTTTGAAAGGATCAATAAGATCGATAAACCATTGGCCACACTAATCCAAAAGAAAAGAGAGAAAGCTCAAATTAATAAAATTATGAAGGAAGAGAGATCACAACTAACACCAAGGAAGTAGAAACAATCATCAGAAGCTATTATCAACAATTATATGCCAATAAGTTAAGCAACCTAGATGAAATGGATGCATTCCTGGAAAAATATAAACTCCGAAAATTGAACCAGGAAGCAAGTGACAACCTGAATAGACTGATATCTAGGAACGAGATTGAAACAGTGATCAAAAACCTCCAAAAAACCAAGAGCCCAGGACCTGATGAATTCCCTGGGGAATTCTACCAAACTTTCAAAGAAGAAAGAACACCTGTTCTGAAGCTGTTTCAAAACATTGAAGCATAAGGAAAACTTCCAAACTCTTTTTATGAAGCCAGGATTACCCTGATCCCCAAACCAGGCAAAGACACCAAAAAGGAGAATTTCAGACCAATATCACTGATGAATATGGATGCTAAGATTATTTAGCAAACAGGATCCAACAGCACATTAAAAAGATCATCCACCATGACCAGGTGGGATTCATCCCTGTCTCACAAGGGTGGTTCAAAATTCGCAAGTCAATCAATGTGATAGAACAAATCAATAAGAGAAGAGAGAAGAACAACATTGTCCTCTTAATTGATGCAGAAAAAGCATTTGAAAAAATCCAGCATCCATTCCAGATTAAAAAGCTTCAAAGTATAAGGATAGAGTGAACATTCGTAAACTTCATAAAATCTATCTATGAAAGATCCACAGCAAATATCATCCTCAATGGGAAGAAGCTCACAGCCTTCCCATTGAGATCAGCATCACGACAAGGATGCCCACTCTCACCTCTCTTGTTCATCATAGTATTAGACGTCCTAGCAACAGAAATCAGATAATATAGAGAAATAAAATGTATCCAAATTGGCAGTGAAGAAGTCAACCTCTCTCTCTTCGCAGATGACATGATACTTTATATGGAAAACCCAAAAGACTCCACCTCTAAGCTACTAGAACTCATACAGCAATTCAGTAACGTGGCAGGATACCAAATCAATGTACAGAAATCCGTGGCTTTCTTATACACTAGCAAAGAAAATACAGAAAGGGAAATTAGAGAATCGATTCCATTTACTATAGCACAAGAAACATAAGATACCTGGGAATATACCTAACCAAAGAGGTAAAGGATCTGTACTCGAGGAACTACAGAACACTCATGAAAGAAATTGAAGAAGACATAAAAAGATGGAAGACCACTCCATGTTCTTGGATCGGAAGAAAAAACATTGTTAAAATGTCTTTATTATCTAGAGCAATATATACTTTTAATGCCATTCTGATCAAAATTCTATCGTTATTTTTCAAAGAGCTGGAGCAAATAATCCTAAAGTTTGTATGGAATCAGAAGAGACCCCGAATCACTAAGGAAATGTTGAAAACAAAAATAAAACTGGTGGCATCTCATTACCTGAATTCAAGCTTTACTACAAAGCTGTGATCACCAAGACAGCATGGAACTGGCATCAAAACAGACACATAGACCAGTAGAACAGAGTAGAGAGCCCAGATATGGACCCCCTACTCTATGGTCAAAAAATCTTCGGCAACGCAGGAAAAAATATACAGTGGAAAAAAGACAATCTCTTTAATAAATGGTGCTGGGAAAATTGGACAGCTATATGTAGAAGAATGAAACTCAACCATTCTCTTACACCATACACAAAGATAAACTCGAAATTGATTAAGGACCTCAATGTGAGACAGAAACCCATCAGAATCCTAGAGGAGAACATAGGCAGTAACAACTTTGATATCAGCCACAGCAACTTCTTTCAAGATATGTCTCCAAAGGCAAAGGAAACAAAAGCAAAATGAACTTTTGGGACTTCATCAAGATCAAAAGCTTCTGATACTGAAGCACCTATTACAAATTTTGATAGGGCTTCACTAATTTGAACGAACAAAATCATAACTAAATTTTAAAGTACTCCGATGATGCTCAAGAGACCAGTGGTTTGCAAGAGAGCATCATGTTTTTGTTTTGTGGTTGTTGTTTTTTTTCCAATTGTAGATCTATTTATTTCTCTTTGCAGTCTATCCATTTTTTTCAGCATAATGGTTTTTTTAAATTTCTTTTCAGCGTAACAGAATTCATAATTTTACACCACACTCAGTGCTCCATGCAATGTGTGCACTCCATAATACCCACCACCGGGCTCCCCCAACCTCCCACATCCTGCCCCTTCAAAACCCGCAGGTTGCTTTTCAGAGTCCATAGTCTCTCATGGTTCATCTCCCCCCCAATTTCCCTCAACTCCCTTCTACTCTCCATCTCCCCATGTCCTCCATGTTATTTGTTATGCTCCGCAAATAAGTGAAACCATATGATAATTGACACTCTCTGCTTGACTTATTTCACTCAGCATAATCTCTTCCAGTCCCGTCCATGTTGCTACAAAAGTTGGGTATTCATCCTTTCTGATGGAGGCACAATACTCCATAGTGTATATGGACCACATCCTCCTTATCCATTTGTCTGTTGAAGGGCATCTTGTTTCTTTCCACAGTTTGGCGACCATGGCCATTGCTGCTATAAACATTGGGGTACAAATGGCCTTTCTTTTCACCACATCTGTATCTTTGGGGTAAATAACCGGAAGCACAATGGCAGGGTCATAGGGAAGCTCTATTTTTAACGTCTTGAGGAATCTCCACATTGTTCTCCAGAGTGGCTGCACCAACTTGCATTCCCACCAACAGTGTAAGAGGGTTCCTCTTTCTCCACATCCTCTCCAACACATGTTGTTTCCTGTCCTGCTAATTTTGGCCATTCTAACTGGTGTGAGGTGGTATCTCACTGTGGTTTTAATTTGAATCTCCCTGATAGCTAGTGATGATGACATTTTTTCATGTTTCTGAGAGCCATTTGTGTGTCTTCATTGGAGAAGTGTCTGTTCATATCTTCTGCCCATTTTTTGATATGATGATCTGTTTTGTGTGTGTTCAGTTTGAGAATTTCTTTATAGATCCTGGATATCAAACTTTGGTCTGTACTGTCATTTAGAAATATTTTCTCCCATTCTGTGGGTTGCCTCTTTGTTTTGTTGACTATCTCCTTTGCTGTGCAGAAGTTTGATCTTGATGAAGTCCCAAAAGTTCATTTTTGCTTTTGTTTCCTTTGCCTTTGGAGACATATCTTGAAAGAAGTTCCTGTGGCTGATATCAAAGAGGTTACTGCCTATGTTTTCCTCTAGGATTCTGATGGGTTCCTATCTCACATTGAGGTCCTCTATCCATTTCGAGTTTATCTTTGTGTACGGTGTAAGAGAATGGTCGAGTTTCATTCTTCTACATATAGCTGTCCAATTTTCCCAGCACTATTTATTGAAGAGACTGTCTTTTTTCCACTGTATGTTTTTTCCTGCTTTGTCAAAGATTATTTGACCATAGAGTTGAGGGTCCATATCTGGGCTTTCTGCTCTATTCCATTGCTCTATGTGTCTGTTTTGATGCCAGTACCATGCTGTCTTGGTGATCACAGCTTTTTAGTAAAGCTTGAAATCAGGTAATGAGATGCCACCAGTTTTATTTTTGTTTTTCAACATTTCCTTAGCGATTCGGGGTCTCTTCGCATTCTGTGAGGCCAAGGGATGACACAAAGTTGGTGGCTCCCTGCTGCATTCCTTGAGAACACCTCTGTGGCATCCAGATGTGTGGCATACATGAAGTTTATATCTTCAGATTGAAGCTTAAGCAGAAGTAATTTTTATTAATAAGTAGACTAACGATGGATTTCCATAGGTCTTTGTGCAATGCACTGGGTGAGATAGCTTATTCTGAGCTGACTTTCTGATTTTAGCAGTTGCATGGGGCCCAGAAATACACACCCCTCTGACCTCCAGATGCAGGCAATCGAGAAGCATTACCTCTGTGGACTGCATTTGTCCACTTAGCAAGACCTTGAGACAGTGATGATGCTGGGGCATATTGGAGGTTTTCGTGATAGAGGGGAAGAATGCTAGAGCAGGGGACATATACTGCAGATATGAGTTCTGAGCTAGGCATGCCTGCAGCATTACCAAGGCTGTATCTTGGGCACTACCAAGTGCACTACCAAGATAGAAGGAGGATGCAAAAATGGCACTCACCATTTTCTCCAAATTTCTACTGGTCCCACCCCTCCAGGAGATACTTCAAAATTAGCAAATACATCTCCTTATCATCTTGTTACTTACCACTATTGCCTTTGTGCTGAATCCTAGGACAAATGAGTACATGCACAAGTCCCTCAAAAGGGGTATCTCGGGGGCACTTGTGTGACACAGTCAGTTAAGCATCTGCTTTGGGATCACCTGCCTTCAGCTCAGTTCGTAATCCTGGGGTCCTGGAATCTGGCCATGTTAGACTTCCTATTCAGTGTGGAGTCTGCCTGCTTCTCTCCCTCTGGTCCTCTCCGCCACTCCCATGATCTCTCTCTCTCTCTCTCTCTCTCTAATAAATGGGTAAATTCTAAAAAAGAAAAAAAAGAATATCTCAGATAACCACGGTCCCTCAGACCAAGTGGGTGTAAGCTTATTTCTTTCTAAACTAGACTTGTCTTTCCAATGCAAGTATCAAAGGTTGGGGTGTCTGATGTGGGACACAAACATCTCACTTCTTGTAGAGAAGTTTCATAACTGTGACCTCCCTCTTTGTTGTTTGTCATGTGCTGGATTGTGGTTTTAGGAAGACCTTACCTCTATCTCTCACACTCATCTTAATGTGGTCCTTTTATCCCTAGCTGTGGAAGGAGCCATTCAGCTAGTTTTAGTCCTTTTACAATGGGAATTATTTTATATGTAGCTATAAATTTGGTAAGTCCTTGTGAGGAGGTGAGTTCAAGATTTTCCTTTGTGTCCATGTTGGACCCCCCTGCCATGGTTATCTATAAAGTTCAACAACAGAGTGTCAAAAGAGCACCACCTTTTTTAGATGTCTCGGCGGACTGCAAACTGATTTTTATGAAAGAGACAACCATACAGACTTAATTATGGTTAATTTATGCAAACCCTTATGTAAAATCCTCTGATTCTGTGTTTTATCAT
>PISX010037658.1:0-10870 GCA_004024625.1 Mellivora capensis
GCAAATAAGTGAAACCATATAACTGACTCTCTCTGCTTGACTTATTTCACTCAGCATAATCTCTTCCAGTCCCGTCCATGTTGCTACAAAAGTTGGGTATTCATCCTTTCTGATGGAGGCATAATACTCCATAGTGTCTATGGACCACATCTTCCTTATCCATTCGTCCATGCACACAAACTCCTTTTTCATCTCCTTTGGCCATGAAAAAGAAATTTTTTTCGTCAATCTCTGATGAAGACCAATGGATATCCAGCCTTACCCGAGTAGTTCAGTTAGCAGCCTCTTGTTTTCAAGGGTCTGTGACTTTGCCCCTTGTGCCTGACAGTATATGAAAAATCAAAGGCTAGCAGAGACCATAAATCCCCTAAGATTGCCTTTTTTTGACCCAAGCTGCTTGTTCGCTTTTAATCCCAGGGTTTCCATTATTTCCTTAGGGTCTTAAATAGGCCTTTAAAATGATTTGTTGCATTTTAACCAGAATTTGGAATGGGGGATTATCAGTTTTTTCTCATATATGATCAGACACTGAGGTTCACTATAATTTTGAGAACTAAAAAAAAAATCCATTCCACTGATTATCTTTCAGATGTATATATTTCTTTCTTTCTTTCTTTCTTTCTTTCTTTCTTTCTTTCTTCTGTAGACACAGCCTGATCCCAGGCCATCCCAACATCCACCTTCACCATCTGCAACCTCGTATTTGTTTGCATTACAGATATTGTCTCCTCTTGATTCCTATAAACTCATGTTGGTGCTCCCCTAATTGCTACACCATTGAAATCCATTTTCCACAAAATATTGGGTACCTCCATTCACAATGATTGACTAAATAGTGTATGTGTTTTGTTGCTGTTTATAATTCAGCCCACATTCTGTGTGTGATGGAACTATGAAGCGTCCACACATGAACAAACGTACTAACTGTCATCTTTAACTTGTGACATAGTTAAGAGTGTAAGGAAGAAGTCAACTTATCCCATAGCAGACACATAAGAAAGAACTCAATGAAACCAGAAGGTGAAATATGGTATTAAAGATGTGCTGGAGAATATTTTAAAATTCTGGGAACCTACTGTGTGCTAAGCTCTGAGCTTCCAAATATCACCTCATTTTAATAGGAGGGAGTGTTTGCTTCTAGGGATGGAGGTCTGCAAAGATCTCTGAAGAGTGGTCTTTAGGGATGTGTATGGTTTCAACAGATAATAACTTGGGTATTTGCATTAGATGAGAGTATCCCTTATCAGGAAGACAGAATGAGTAAATCAGACATGGAGAATCACAGGGCCTGGACGGACAGATGAGAAAGGAACTGCAGTGTTCACGTCTGGAGCCAGATGATAGGGTGTTTTCTGAGGTTGGAATTGTGACACAGGGGAGTGGTTGAGAAGATTCATTTTGTCATTCTTATTTTCTTTCTGGAGAATAAAAGGAGAGCTATTTTAAGGAAAGCTACCTAGAAGAAATATTACTTCTCAGAGGAGGTATTTTCATTGAACAAAATGCATTTTTATTGGCCAAAGACAAAAGTGTATAACTGAGGAATTTGCAGCACTGTCAGGACAGGAAGGGAGGTAATTTTAAATTTTTTCTCTGTGCCATTACTGTGTCAAATCTACAGTCTCTTAAAGTTGGTCCCATCTAAGGCTTTAGGCCAAATTCATCCGTGTCTGGACCTGGCCCTGCAATAGAAACTAGTAGCCTGCTTTAAATTTTAAAGCATAGCTTTAAAAGTGATTATAACTTAATGTAACCATCTCGCCCCAAAAAGCTGTAAAATTAACTATTTTCTTTCCACTGTAACATCAGAAGGATTGGTTGGGTTTTTCTGTTTCCTTGTTGTTTGGTTCAGTTTTTTTGGTTTTTTTATTAAATTTTGTTTTGTTTTGCTTTTTTTGCTCCTAGTTGAATTTCTGTGGTGATTCATCAGTGGCATAGTGATAAAATAATATCTGGTACACTTCCTTTTAAAGGGCAATTTTAATGCAGCATGAATCACACAGGGACAGCTGTCTTTTCTGTTTGTGTTGACATCAATGATCCACTGAACTGCAGTTATCAGAATTTCTCCTTGAATAAAGCATCCTTATATTCCAACCCTGAATCCCAGATGGGCACTCTTTTCGGGGGGACCTTTTTTGCACTTCACCATATTTTGGTTTTCTACCAGTCTTCACATTTGCAGTTTTCCAACTATTAATTGCCATATTATACTACTATTATTTGAATAATCAATCTACTCCATTCTGCCAACTTCAGAAATAAATGAAAGTAATTAATGAGGAATATTTGCCTCATTTAAGATGAACTTCTATAAGGATATTTTCTGATGAAAAGGTGACTATATTATTAAATATTTTGTTGAGTCTTACCTACAAAAAACAAAAATCTGTGATTAGACATTTCAACTTTCTTCCCATGACTACCTACAATTCCCCATCATTGGAAATAGACTAGTAGTACATGTTTTAGAGGGTGTGCTGCAAGATAACAGGCAATGTAATACAATAGGTAGTATACTTAAGGTTCTTAAATGTCATGAAAACCCAATTTCTCAGCATAACACTCTAAACTCCTAGCAGTAAGCACATAACCCAAAATGCAAGGGTGCTTTAGTAATTGACTGGGGCATTAACTGAACACTAAGTACTCAGTCTTCTGTATTGCACTGAAAGTTTAACAACAGGCCCCTTTTATTTTTTGAATCCCCTGATTGATTTTCATAGGTATAACTGATTGGGTTTTAATCTCCATAGTGGTTTTATAAGTGATTAAGCTACTACCTTTTTTATATGTTTGCATTTACATGTGAGTTCTTTTTTTCCTTTCATAATTTTCTTACTTCTAGTTATAGCCTTTTCTTTCTACTCTATAGCCTTTTCTTTCTACTAAAGTAAAGAATTTACTTTAATGTTTCTTGGAAGGATGGCTTAGTGGTGATAAAATCCTTTAACTTTTGTTTGTCTGAGAAACTCTTGAACTCTCCTTTAGTTATCACTTGTTGCAGGTTTCTTCTTTTCAGAACTTTTTTTTTAAAGATTGTATTTATTCATTTGACAGCAGAGATCACAAGTAGGCAGAGAGGCAGGCAGAGAGAAAGGGGGAAGCAGGCTCCCTGCTGAGCAGAAAGCCCAATGTGGGGCTTGATCACAGGACCCTGAGACCATGACCTGAGTCGAAGGCAGAGGCTTAACCCACTGAGCCACCCAGGCGCCCCTTCCTTTCAGAACTTTGAATGCATCATGTCTCTGCTGGACTGCGACATTTCTGTTGAAAAATTATCTGATAGCCTTATAAGATTCCCCTTGTGTATAACTGTTTTCTCTTACTGCCTTTAAAATTCTCTGTCACTACTTTTTGCCATTCTAATTATTACATGTCTTTGTGGACCTTCTTGGATTAATCTTGTTAGAAACTCTCTGTAGTTCCTGAATCTAGATGTCTGTTTCCTTCCCAGATGAGAGAAAACTTCAGCAATTGTGTCTTCAAATAATATTTCTGTCCCCTTCTCCTTCTCTTATTCTGAAATCCCAATAATATAAATGTTATTATGCATGATGATATTGCTGAGTTCCCTAACTCTTTTCTCCTTTTTATTATTCTTTTTCTCTTTGCTTTTCAGCTTGGTTACTTCCCATTACTGTCTTCCAGATTGCTAATCTATTCTTCTACATCCTCTAATCTACTATTGATTCCCTCTAGTATATTTTTTAAATTTGTGTTATTGAGTTCTTCATCTCTGACTAGTTCATTTTTTAATATTTTCTGTCTTTTGGTTGAAGGTCTCACTGAGGCCTTCCACTCTTTTCTCAAGTCCAGTGAATATCTTTATGATAAGTACTTGGAATTCTTAATTAGGCATATTGCTTATCTCTGTTCATTTAGCTCTTTTGCTGTGATTTTGTCCTGATCTTTCATCTAGAAAGATATTCCTCTATCCCCTCACTTTGTCTAACTTTCTGTGTTTCTTTCAATGTATTTGGAATGTCAGCTACATCTCCTGATCTTGAAAGTAGTAGCCCCAATTGCAGTTTTTAATATTCTACTTAGTTCTTTTTTACTCTCTGCAAAAATCCAAATAGTAATATATATAGTAATATATATATACACATTAATATATACATATATATTGTTATATATATAGTATATTGTGTATTGTATATATACATGTAATATATATTGCATGTCATAATATATAGTTATATATATTTATATACATATTACAGAGAGATAAAAATACATTATATATATATTACAGACAGATAAAATCAACTGTCAAACTCTTGTCAGTATCTGAAATCTTATTATTAACTATTTCATATATGGATTAAATGCAGGACCGTTTAATGTAATGCATAGATTCATTCTTTCTTACTCCTCACCTCATCGGTATAATACCTGGCGAGTCAGTGAACCCAGAGCTGAGCTGCCTACTTATGCAGAGGACTCTCTCCAGCCTTCTTGAACATCTTCTCGATAAATCAATTTTTTAAAACCTTAATTTTCAGGAAACGTGATGGGATAAAGTTTATGTATACACATGAGTGAGCTGAGTACATGTGCGGGCAGACTGGGGGTGAGGGGGGAGGGCAGCTGTACTAGGCAAATGGAAGTGAATAGCTTACATCCTATTATCCTATATTATGCAATACAAAAAGGGAAAAATAGTACAGGCCAGACAGGGATTAGATAGAGAAAGAATCCTGGTAGCTAGTCCAGGCTTAGGTCTGTAGTATTGCTTCCACTGTTTTTATTGCTATTTTAGCTTTCCACATGCCCTTAATTCCATTCAGAATCCCAGGAAAAAGGCAGTGGGTTTAGGGCAAAAATCCTGCTTCAAACCAACAGAGAGATACTAGATACATGTCTGTAAGAAAAACTGGAAATTCGATGATAAAGTATGCAAATTAATATGAATGACAAGAAAATGATTCCACTTACCGTGGACAATACTGTATATCCTTTCTCTTTGGATAAGCCACATTTTTCAGGCTGAGTGAAAAGAGTCGTAAAACCAATGGGGCTTATGAAAAGACATGGCAAAATAAAAGAAAGAGGACACTGTCTTGGAATGTAAGGAAGAATTTCTGCATTATCTAACTACATAAAAATTATTGAAGTAATCTTAAAATGGCTGTCATTTCAACAAGACATGCAAAGAAATGTTTATTATATTTGGTCCTATTCCAAAAAGAATAGAATTTGTTGATAAGGATTACAGCAAGAACAATTAAATTTAAGCCAAATTTAAGAGAATTAGTCTAAAGAGAAAACAAAATTGAAACTACAATGAACACAAAAACACAAAAGTACACCGTGAAAACCATCCATGTTAGCTGGAATCAAGGCACGAGTGTGACTCCAGTCTTTCTATCAAATAGACTTAGATAGGTAGATGAAAAATGATAATGAGGTAAAAACAAATTACTTCATAGAGAAGCATAATTATTCCTGATTAAGTCAAGGAAGATATTTCCCCAGGAGTCATTATTACTGATAGTAATAATTACTGTATATGAGACTTTTTACATGCAAGGTCCTTATAACAAGAAGTTTCCACTGAGAGAGAGAAGTACACATATACACACATAGATATCCCCATATATTAACATAATCTCCAAAAAAACTATTAAGGAAGTATTTTCCCTGCATTATAGATGTTATAAAAAAAAAAAGAAAAAGCAATGAGGAGCATCATCAAAAATTGGTGAGAACTAACAAGAAAATGTACAAGGCTACTATAATAAAAAGTGTGATTTAGGGTTAACATACAGATGAATGGCCAAACATGTATTAAAAAGACATTTGGACAAGAAAGTATCACAATCAGTGATTACAAGACTAATTATTATCAAACAAGTAATCTTGGGGATACCAGAGTCTGCCTGTACTCTGTATTAAAATAGCTTCCAGATGAATTAGACCAAGGATATTTGAAGTGTGAAAAGGTTAAAAAAAAAAAGAGAGAGAGAAAATGTCATCTTTCATCTTGGATAGTCAAGAACTTTCTAGGCCTGAAAGAACAAATTTGACTTCTCAGACAAGTCAAAAATAACTGCCATAAATAATTTTTAAGAACAAAGGAAAACATGAAGATGCAACCTTAATTTATAATGCATGTCAGAAAGAAAGTGTTGAATGGACAACATCGGTTATTTTTATTTTTGGCTAATGGTGATGTGCACTGCTGACAGAAAGCCCTCTCACACATTGCATGGGGCAATGAACATTTGTGTAACTCTTCTGGGAATCCGTTTTTCATTATATATGAAGACACCAAAAAGCATTTTTTTCTCTTTGATCTAGTGATTGCATTTCTAGAAACCTACTCCAAGAGAATAACCAGAGATGCACACAAAGATTGATCTTTAAAATTATACTCTTTGTAACGTTGTGAAAATTTTGAGACAGCTTTAATGTCCAACCACATGGAATGTCTAAATAAATTTTAAATGTGGTGGCATGTCATACAGTTATCAAAACTATATTCTTACAGCCTAATTTAGGAGGTAAGCCATCCATAACATTCATGGAGGTGATAAAATATTAAGCAAAAAAGCATAATAACAACTATGTTTGTAGCTGAATTCAGTTTTGTTTCAAAGACATATAAATGCCCAGGAAAAAAAATATATAATATGTCCCTTTATATATCTACTCTTACCAGAGACATAAAAGTTGTAGAAGACTAATTTTAGTTATATAATAAGACTAATTTTAGTTCATAACTTACAAAATCAGCTTTATTAAAGTTAAATCATTTCACCTAAACATTTATTTGTAAACAACTATCAAATCTATTTTTCAAGGTATTAGAGTTGGGGGAAATTGGAGGGGGAGACAAACCATGAGAGACTGTGGACTCTGGAATTGGAAACAAATTGAGGGTTTGGGAGGGGAGAAGGGTGGGAGGTTGGGTGAGCCTGGTGGTGGGTATTAAGGAGGGCATGTATTGCGTGGAGCACTGGTTGTGGTGCATAAACAATGAATCTTGGAACACTGAAAATAAAATAAAATGAAAAATAAAAATAAAGTAATTATTGATAGATGTTAAAAAAAAGAATACAGACAAGGCTTTGAAATCTGTATTTGTGAAAGAAAAGAGCAGCCAATATTATTTTCAGTAAAGCTCATTATTTGTCAACTTAGTGAGGAAAATGTGAAATCAGAGCCCATTCAAAGAGGGCAAACAATGGCAAACTCCATTTCTAAAGTGTAGGTTTAAAAAAAAAAAAAGGCTAAACCATAAGCTTTTTCTGACCATAGTGGCTTTCTATTTGACATCACGTAGAAAACCTTTTTTCTTGAGCATTGCTATGCAAACCAATGGTAAGAAAACACTTTAATGTCCTGTGTGGATTCCGTGGTACTTCCATTAAAGAAGTTTTCTTGATAAATCCTCAGCTTATTTAACAACAGGACACACATCTGGGTTTAGGAGCCCTGTTTCTTGTGTATATGTTACTCAATCTTTATTCACCAAAAGTAAAATGTCAACTTTCCTCTGTGTTTCTGTAGCATGTATTTGCCAATGAAACGCATCATTGACATCATGAAAATTTAATATGACTGACATTAGCAAAATCACTAATTAAGAAATAGGGCATAAATACTCCCCGAAACTTGACAGTCTGTTCTATGAAGAAAATTAATTCAGAAGTTTCCCATTTGCATAAACCTCCAGGTCTCATTTTCACAGCTGTTTGTTCTGTCAGCTAGATGGTTGCATTTCAAAATTATTTTAACATAATCGGTGGGAAGTACACCTTTCAACTAAAAATGTCATGCTCTGCAAGAAAGATTGTTCGGGGGAAAATTAAAGTTCCTCAGTTCATCTTGATCTTTTTTCCCTTAAGATCAATGTTTCTAATATAAGGACTTTAACCTTTACGTTGTAACTGATTAATACATTATTATTATTAAAACAAATTAAAAGTCTGTGATTTTTAGATTCTCGTGAAAATGAAAACGTTGTGTTCTTTCCATATGGAAAAATGCTAATGCATGGAGCTTATTTTAGCAAAGAATAGAAGATGCTGGAGATGTCTATCTTTCATTAATCAGCTGAGCATAATAGGGGTTTTAGACATGTACCCAGGCCTGTGTAAGACAAAGAAGATAAACGTTTTAAATAGTACAAAATTTCTAAAATTTAAATATTACATTGCTTGTCTCGGGACATCAGCAATTATTAGATCTTAAGATGTCTTGTACCTGCAATGTTCAAAACGACAGCAGGAATTTGAAGGCAGCAGGTCCCAGCCTAGAGGTCCAGGGCTACCGCTTGCTCCCTGCAGGTCTAGGTTAATGGTGTAAGATCTCTGAGTGCCAGCGGCGGCTACTGTATGTACAATAATCGTCCACGGGGCTATTACTCACGTTGCTCTACATAATGGACAATTAGCTGCTTCGGGAGCTGTGAGGCACCATGTAAATGCTAGTCATGGTTCAGTGTCTCTCCTCATGTCATTTTAATCTTATCCTGAAAGAAATCACTGGAGACTACACATCTGTAGTTTTTGCCTGCGTGGTCAGTGGTGGTGTTCTCTGTAAAAGTGAACCCAAGCATGGCTGTTGAAAAGAAAAGAGGGGTTTGGGTCCCCCTACAGACACTTCCAGGCTGAGAGGAAGATACACTGACTCTTGCAAATGAGTTTCTGCCATCTTTCCTTTTACTCTGGAAATTATATTTAAGTGTAGGCTCTACTTAAAGTAATTTGCTGCTGGAGTAGGCATAACGTTCTGATGCCTGCTTTGCTTCTAATTACATTCAAGCTCATTTTGACATTTAAGGCCAATTACTTCCGTCTTGATTCAGTAAGGCTTTTCCATGGTGGTCTGAAATGTGACCAATAAAGAGACTTCCCCCACCGTTTTTTATTCATTTAAATGGAATGCTTGGCAACAGCACATTTTAGGAATTACAGAAGTGAGATAAATAATGTGGGTTCATTTTGGGGGGAAAAAAAAGCAAAAGAACTGCTTGGTCTTTTTGGTCAATATAAAAGGCAGTCACAGAATTAATTAAAACCTCCAGTTTCAACCTTTATTTCTTTCTCAGGGACAGGAATGAGGTGTGATCATTTTATAGGGAGATTAGTATTTTAAGCATTTCACTTCTACTAACAACAAAGGTAATCGGTTTCAACAGATCTCGAATTCCAGAAGAGTTCCTATAAAGACAGAGACCTACGTGGCTCTAAAACCTTTACCATTTAAAAGTCACTGGTAACTAGACTTTCCAGAACAGGGCCCTGCAGTAAAATCCAGTCAGTGTTTCAGTGTGTTTCCAGATCTCGGTGTATGTGGTAACTCCGGGCACAGACCCCTTTTTACTTAGCTGTCTATTACCAGCCCATTTGCAAACGCTGTGATTTTTACTGTTTATTCAATAAGTACTCAGATGAATTAACAGCCCCGAAACGCAATTTATCAGCCTCCATTAGTAACAAAACATTTACTCTAGCCTTTTTCTGTAACTTATAGGTAAAATATAGTCTGGGAAGATGGCCTGGAAAATACATGGTATGAAAACAAAGTTTTCAAATTGATGGCCAGTACCAATTAATAGATCATAAAATAGAGACCCTTACAGCTATCAAGGATATGTAGGGAATCATTTAATTCAAAGATAAAATAAAATGATGTCTCCAAAAACAGTCACACTTTCAAAATCATGTATCTAAAAGGAACTGTCTTCTTTAAAAATATAGTTTATCCAATATAATTTTATATGACACTGTATATGACATAAAGTGTTTTAAGTCATAGAGACTGGATAGGGATTCTGAAATTTAAACAAGGGTTTTTAAAGTTGTTTTTCCTTGAGAGAGATTTTTTAATTTTAATTTGAAAATATTACTTATATGGTGCTTTCATGTTTTTAAAGGCCTCACACATACTCTACTTATTTTGATTCTCGTAACAGTCTTCGGAGTGACACTGTCACACATTTGAGGAAGCAGGGTGTCTGGATGGCTCACTGTTTCACCCAGAGCCACTACGCAGGGCAGCAGTTTGATCCCAAACTCGGGCCCTATGACTGCAGAGCTAAACACTCGGTTCTTTGCCTCACTGCTCTGCCACTCACAGAAGGTCGAGGTCTTATGCTCAGCACATTCAGCTTCTATTTTAGATGGCACTCTCAGCTCTCCCCTCTAGGAAGGCCATCTCTTGAGAGTGGGGGCAGAAATGGGGTGGATGAAGTCATTCAGATGACAAGGAGCTTTGGAAAGCTTGTGGATGGTCATGGACTCAGCGAAAACAGGGAAGAGGCTTGCTGGACAGTGCTGAGGCCCCTTTGGAAGCCAGGGGGAAGGAAGCCTGTTTTCCTAGGGGTAACCCACTCCTCAGAGCAGCCCGATGGGTAGGCACAGCCATGAAGAGTCAGGCCCACTTACAAGTTGGCACTTTTCCTGAGAGTTGGCCAAAAAAGACGGAAAGATGGAGATTGGAGAACTGGGAAAAGTGTAGCTGAATTGATGTATGCTGGAATTCAAGGAGAAATCAAGGAGTAAAGAAATGGCTACTGCCGTTGTATCACATTGATTGATTTGCAGATGTTGAACCAACCTTGCAGCCCTGGAATAAATCCCACTTGGTCGTGGTGAATAATCCTTTTAATGTACTGTTGAATCCTATTGGCTAGTATTTTGGCGAGAATTTTCGCGTCTGTGTTCATCAAGGAGATTGGTCTGTAATTCTCTTTTTTGATGGGATCCTTGTCTGGTTTGGGGATCAAGGTGATGCTGGCCTCATAAAATGAGTTTGGAAGTTTTCCTTCCATTTCTATTTTTTGGAACAGTTTCAGGAGAATAGGAATTAATTCTTCTTTAAATGTTTGGTAGAATTCCCCTGGGAAGCCATCTGG
>PISX010037659.1:0-10871 GCA_004024625.1 Mellivora capensis
CATGCCCCTAATTTCTAATGTTAACCCGAGTTTGGGTTTTCAGGCAACCATACAAAGAGCCCTGTTCTCGAATACCTCCATATGGGCACCCCTGAGCCATACAAAAGGACTCCACCTCTCCCCCAGAATGAAACAATACTATTTGGACTTGCAGAAAATCCCAGATCAGGAGAAAACTCCCTGGCCCCCGGGTGCCACCCACAAATTCGGCAGCCCTAGTAGACACAAATTCTAGTATGGCCTGAGTGAATGCCTGACACTTGCCCTAACTTCAGAACCTGGGGAGCTCGCCTCAGCATCTGAAGATCAGGGATCCAAGCCCCCACCCTTACTATACACCACGGTTGGGTTTTCAAAATTCCATCCCTTGAGTCCTGGAATGCAAGACCTCCAGATTGGGGACACCAGAGCCACCGCACAGGACTCTCCCTGCCCTGCAGAAGAAGCCATGATCTATTTTGCTGCACAAAACCCCTAGATTTGGGGAAATGTGTAAGGACCACAATGCCACCCCACTTTCTTATGCCACCGTGGACACCAATACGCCGTCTGACACAACCTGAGTTCCACCCTCCAATCACCCCCGGGACAGCTGGCCCCAGAGCGAGGAGATCGGAAGTAACATACCACTAGGCCCTAATCCTAACCCGAGTTTGGGTTTTCAGGCATCCATGGGATCCCTGAGCCATAAAACAGAACTCATCCTACCCCCAGAAGGAAACCTTGCTTTTCAGAGCTATGTAAAACCCTCATATTTGGAAATAACCTGCGTTGCCCAGGACCAAGCCAAATTTTGTAGGCCGTAAAGGACCCAGACACGCATTGTGACCCCTAGCCTAAACATAATTTTCACCACAATCCCATGGTTTGCTCACCCCAGAGCCAGGATATAAGGCCTGCCATGCCACTAAGACATAATCCTAAACGGAAGCTGGGTTTTCAAGCATCAATAATTGGTACACTACTCTCAAATATCTACATATGGGGGATCACTGAGCCATAAAACAGGACACCACCTATCGCCCAGAATAGACCAAACAATTTGGAACTGAGCAAAACCCCCAGAGCTGGAGAAAACTCCGTGGACACATGAAGCCGCCCCCACGTTTGATGGATGGCATGGACACAAACTCCAGCCTGAGTGTATCTCCTGACACTCGTCTTAACCTCAGATCCCAGGAGCAAGCTGCAACGTGAGTACATTGGACCTCTGAAACCCTGCACCCTAACCCTAATGCTAGCTTGGGGTTTCAGACTTCCCTCTGAATAGTCCTGGCCCAAAAGCCCTCCAGGTGGAGAACTCCAGAGCCACACCATGGAACTCTATGTACCCACCAGAAGGAAACTGTGCTCAAAGGAGCTGCACAAAACCACCAGATTAGGAGAAACCTGCATGGCCAATGAGGCCAACCCCATTTACAGACACGACCTTGGATCCTAATGCACATTCTGTCCTCACTTCTGTCCCGACCTCCAGTCAGCCACTCATGTATTTGTCCAGAGAGTCAGCAGATCAGACATGCGATGTGCCTAGTCCCTAAATATAACCCTAGGTTGAGTTTTCATGCATCCATACCCAGAGCTCTGCTCTCAAATCCCTCCATATGGGGACTCCAGAGACATAGAACAGGAATCCATCTCTCCCCCAGAATGTAATCATACTATTTGGAGCTGAGAAAATGCCCCATCAGAAGAAACCTCCATCACCCCAGGAAGCCACCCACATATTCGGTAGCCCTAGTGGACACAAATTCTAGTATGTTCTAATCCTAAACCTTGGTTGGGGTTTTAGGCATCCATATCCAGAGCCTTCCTCTCGAATCCATCCACATGGGGGACACCTGAGCCACAAAACAGAACACCTCATGCCCCATGGAAGGAAACCTTGCTTTTTGGAGCTATGAAAAACCCTCCAGATTGGAAGAAACTTGCATTGACCCTGAGCCCACGCCCACTTTTGCAGGCCAATCTGGACAAAAACACACATTGTGACACTTAGCCTGAGCCCCATTTTCAACACAGTCCCATGGATAGCTCAACCCATATCCAGCATATACAACCTGCCATGCCACTAGCACTTAACCCTAAATATAGATTGGGTTTTCAAGTATCCATACTTGGATCCCTTATCTCAAATCCCTCTATATGTTGGATCCCTTAGTCATAAAACAGGACACCACTTATACCACAGATTAAACCAAACTATTTGTACAGTGCAAAAACCCCAGAGCTGGAGAAAAGTCCACTTCCCCATGAGGCCACCCCACATTTGACAGATCGCCTGGACACAATCTCCAGCCTGAGCAACCTCCTACACGCCCCTGAACCACAGAATCCGGGAGCTAACTGCAGCATCTGTAGATTGGACCTGCAATGTACTAGCCCCTAATCCTACTCTGAGTTTTCAGATTTCAGTCCCGAGATCCTGGCCCACAAGCCCCCCAGATAGAGAACTCTGGAGCCAAATCATGCTTATCCTACAGATGGAAATTGTGCACAATTGAGCTGCACAAAACCCCCAGATTAAAAGAAACCTGCACCGCCAACAAGGCAACCCCCATTTAAGGAACCCAACCCTGGTTCCTAATGCACATTCTGTCCTCAGCCTGTGCCACGAACTTCAGTAAGCCACCCACGTAGCTGACTCCAAGGTCAGCAGATAGGACCTGCCATGCCCAAAGTCCCTAAGTCTAACCCTAGGTACGGTTTCCAGGCATTCATACCCAGAGCCCATCTCAAGAATCTCTCTGTAAGGGGACCCCTGATTCATAAAACAGAACTCCACCTCTCCCGCAAAATGAAATCATAATATTTGGAGCTGTACAAATCCCCCAGAGCAAGAGAAACCTCCATTGCCACTCGACGCAAAAACACATTTGGCAGTCCTAGTGAACACAAATTCTAGCCTGGTTTAAGCAAATGCTTACACTCGCCCTATCTTCAGATTCTGGGGACCTCGCCTCAGCATTTGCAGATCGGGGATCCATGCCCTACATCCTGACCATACAATGAGATTGGGTTTTCAGAATTCCATTTTGAGTTCCAGAGCGCAAGCACTCCTGATTGGGGACTCTGGAGCCACCCCTAAGGACTCTCCCTGCCCTCCAGAAAGAAACTGTGCCCTATGGAGCTACACAAAATCCCTAGATTGGGGAAACGTGTATGGCCCCCGATGCCACCCCACATTCATTTTCCACCCTGGACACTAATATGCAGTCAGACACAACCTGAGTCTCATCCTCCAATCAACCACTGGGAGAACTGCTCTCAGAGCAAGCAGATCAGAACTGCCATGCTCCTAGGCCCTAATCCTAACCCTAGTTTCAGGTTTCAGGCATCCATACCCAGAGCCCTGCCCTTGAATCCCTACACAGGGGGAACCCAGAGCCACAAAATGGAGCTCCTCCTGCCACCCAGAAGGAAACCTTGCTCTTTGGATCTATGCAAAACTCTCAGAGTTGGAAGAAACCTGTGCTGCCCTTCAAGCCATGCCCACTTTTGCAGGCAACCATGGAAACAAATATCCATTGTGAACCTCCATCTGAGCCCCATTTTTAACATAGTCCTATGGGTAGCTCACTGCTTATCCAGGATATAGGGCCTGCCATGCTACTAGGACCTAAACCTTATGGTAGGTGTGGTTTTCAGGCATCCATAACCAGTAAACTGTTTTCAAATCCCTCCATATGGGGGACCCCTAAGCCATAAAACAGGACACAACCTATCCCACAGAATAGACCAAACTATTTGGAAATGCACAAAAACCCCAGATTGGGAGAAGACTCCATGACCCCTTGAGGCCACCCCCACATTCGGTGGATCACATGTACATGAACTCCAATGGGAGAGACATCCTGACACTCGTTTTAACCTCAGATCCCCGGGAGATCGCCTCATCGTGTGTAGATTGGGCCTGCCATTCCCTAGGCTCTAACCCAAGCACTATCTTGGGTTTTCAGACTTACATCCCAAGCTTCCCTGACCACAAGCCCTCCAGATAGAGAACTCCAAATCCCTTCACACGTGGGACCCATGAGCCACAGAACAGAACTCCTCCTGCACCCCCCAGAAGGAAACCTTGCTTTTAGGAGCAATGTAAATCCATTAGAGATGGAAGAAAACTGTGTTGCCCCTAAGGCCACGCCCAATTTTGCAGGCTGCAAAGGACACACACATGCAATGTGATCCCTAGCCTAAACCCAATTTTCAACACAGCCCCATGGGTAGCTCACTGCACAGCTAGGATATAAGGCTTGCCATGCCACTAGGACCATATCCTAAACGTAGGATGGGTATTCAGGCATCTGTAACTGGTATTCTGCTCTCAAATACCTCCATATGGGGAACCCTTGAGCCATCGAGCAGGACACCTCCTCTCATCCAGAGTACACCCACTATTTGGAACTGCACAATAAGCCCAGAGCGGAAGAAAACTCCATGGTCCCATGAGGCCACCCCTACATTCAGTGGTTCACATGGACACAAACTCCATCCTGAGCGTACCTCCTGTCACTCGACATAAGCTCAGATCCCTAGGAGCACACCACAGACTCCGGAGCCACCCCACAGGACACCCCTGCCCTCCAAAAGGAAATAGTGCACTATGCAGCTTCACAGAACCCCTAGATTAGGGGAATGTGCAAGGACCCCAAAGCTATCCCACTTTTGTAAGCCACCTTGGACACTAACATGCAGTCTGACACAACGTGAGTCCACCTTCCATTCGGCCACTGGGACAGCTGGGCCCATAGCAGAAATGACCTGCCATGCCCCTTAGCCCTTATCCTAACCCCAGGATGGGGTTTCAGGCATCCATACCCAGAGCCCTCCTCCTGAATCCCTCCACATGGGGGAATCTTGAGCCACGAAACAGAATTCCTCCTGCGGCCCCCCCCCCCCCAGGAGTAACCTGGCATGTTGGAGCTATGCAAAACGCTCAGATATGTAAGAAACTTGCATTTTCCCTGAGGTCACACCCACTTTTGCAGGCTGCCCTGGACACAAACACCCATTGTGACCCCTAGCTTCAGCCCCATTTTCAACACAGTGCCAAGGGTGCATCACCACAGAGCCAGGATATAAGGCCTGCCATGCCTCTAGGATCTAACCCCAAACATAGGTTGGGGTTTCAGGCATCCATATCAGGAGCTCTGCTCTCAAATCCCTCTCTATGGGGGACCCCTGAGCCATAAAACAAGACACCACCTATCCCCCAGAATAGAATAAACTATTGGAACTGCCCAAATCTAGTTCAGAAATGTTCCCTCTATACATATACTTTGAAGCATTTTAATCAGGAATGGATGCTGTATTTTTATAAATACTTTTCCTGCATCAATAGAGAGGACCATGTGGTTCTCTCTTCTCTTATTGATTTGTTCTATCACATTGATTGATTTGTGACTATTGAACCACGCTTTCCTCCCAGAGATCAATCCTTCCGAGTCATGGAGAATAATGTTTTTAATGTACTGTTGGATCCTATTAGCTAGGATCTTGTTGAGATCTTGGTGTCCATATTCATCAGGGATATTTGTCTGAAATTATTCTTTTTGATGGGATCTTTCCCTGTTTGAGGACCAAGGTAATGATGGCTTCATAGAAAGAGACTGGAAGTTTTCATTTTCTTTCTAATTATCTCTTTTTCTATTTATTTTCCTTCTGTTTTCTGTTTATCTAAAGAACCCCTTAAGCATTGGCAAGGAGTCATCACTGTGAAAGTTACTACAAATGGTAGTATGGCAAATTTTCAACTCATGATGACTGTACTTCTCCAAAGGACAGTACTACAGGTAATGCAAAGAGGTCAAGGTAAGGATTGTTAGTAATGAGCATCCATTTGGACCCTGTGTCTTCTCTTGAGGGAAGCCTTGTGCTGCTTGGGCCTCGGGAGTTTATTGTACACTAAGTGGTATCTCAATAAACCAGGGAAGAAATGTCATCACCACTGAAAAACATGTTCACAGGGTTGTAACTGAACAAAAACCATACTTCAGAATCTCTGTTACTGAGTCAGTAATAACTTCATCTAACAATAAACCTCACCTCTGAGCAAGCTTTAGATTTCTCTCATGGCATTTGGTGAAGAATAAGGAAAGAAAAGTCACAATCATGGTCTTTGTGTGCTATGTGAGGGAACAGAGACTTGAAGACTACATAGGCACAGGGCCAGCCTATGAGAAACAGGGCACTGAAGTTTTGGTGCCTTGCTTTCAATGCACCCACACTTTATCTCACATCCACTGCCTGGAAGGGACTGTAAATTTCTTCTCTGAGTTTGGCATCAACTATGGCTTTAGTCCTTGCTCTGGAACCTCATGTGGGGGGCACATGTCAGGTGCAAGACATCAGGCCCAGTCCTTGCTCAGCTTTTATGTACTTTTAGCATCCAGTGGATATTCTCCACACTGATTCTTCACTGTTTCTCCTTCCCTTATTCCCAAACTCTTTTGATTACAGACAGTTTCAGAGTTAATCCTCTCACAGTCTTCAAAGTCTGGAGTTCTGGAACAGTGCTCATTGCTTTGGCAGTCAGGCCCTGGGGAAGTCACATCCCACACCCACATGTGGAAGGAGTTGAGGAAAATTCACACCAAACTTCCCCTATTGGGATCTAACATTTCAATCAGATATTGTTGTGAAAAGTAGAAATGCAGTTACCTTGAGGATAATCTGTCTTCTTCACCTGGGACAGCCATGGTTTCTGTGTGATTACCAGAAGACACTATCCGAAAACAAACAAACAAACAAATCAAAAACAAAGTAAGAAAGTTAAAAAAAAAGGAAAAAAAGGAAACAAAAGGTGTTCTTCAGGGATTGAGCAATAAGATGGGCACCTGGCTTTCTTCCAAAGAGGTATAAGGAATAGGCTATGTGTTGCAAGTTGGAGGCAGAAAAGCTAAGCGATGGGAGAGGAAAAGCACCACCTAGCGTTCTGTTCAAAGTGACAACTTAAAATAGCCTCTTGCTGTGTTATGTGGACCTTTTGAAGGAAACAAACTTAAGTCAATATTTTGGATAAATATAAATGTAAAATGAGACAAATTATGGATTGAAGTTTCCTTTTTGATCATGTATTTATATGAAATATGTTGCATTTGAATGGATTTTGTTTGCCCTGTCAGTGTCAATGTTTCTCTCCACAAAACAAAATCTGAGACAACTGGACTGATATTTGTCACTTATTAACTCCAGAAACTCCTAGAAATCCACAAACTCCAGATTATTGTTCCCAAGCCATCAACAGGGAGGCTCTAAGGATCAAGAGACTTACCTGGTGGATTCGATGGATGAATGCAGCCTTCAAAGCTGAGGGTTGGGCCTCATGAAGACAAATATTCCTAAGGGCATAAGGAAGACACTAGGCACATAGGACTAAGGGATAGATGAAGGGTCTAAGTTTTTAAGATCAGAATACTTGGTAGATTATCCTCACTTCCAGATACTGCTGAGCTGGGAAGGAAATATCTGCATAAGTAGCAGAAGATGTAAAGCCAGCAAGATTTTGGTGATCATGTGCATCTGACTTAACCTGTTCTCACCTGCTGCTGAGAGTCTCAACTGTTTGAGGGATAAGAGTGGAAAAATTTTTCAGAGAACAGCTAATGGCTTGTTGTATACAGTTGGACTGCAATGGCTGGGAGATGCTACCTGATCAGCAAGTATTCAGGTTGGGGGTCTGTGCTTCTGCGAACATTCTGCTAAGTAGTTAGTAGGTTCCTGTGACTCAAGCATGTTTGTAGGGGGCAGCTCAGGACATAGCTTTGGCCCAATGCTGACTCAGCAAGCCCTGGGTCAGCCAAACCACAAGCTATGCCAAGTTCCTAGGTGGTGGTGGGGTGAGTCTAGACAGATTGAAGAAGATAGAGTTCTGGGTACAAGGGTAATAGACTGAGAGCTAACCTCTCAGGATTTGAGTAAACCTCTGGAGGGCAGTAGACCTGAGACTTTAAACCTTAGATTGGTGGCCAGGACCTTCACAGTCTACTTCAAAGAAGCAGAGACTCTCAGTGCTGGAATGAAACAGTGAGGCACATCAAATTATATGCCTTCAGGAGTTGAGGGAAATTGGAAGGGGAAGTGAAACATGAGAGACTATGGACTCTGAAAAACAACCTGAGGGGTTTTGAAGGGGCGGGTGATGGGAGTTTAGGGGAGCCTGGTGGTGGGTATTAGGGAGTGCACGTATTGCATGGTGTGCTGGGTGTGGTACAAAAACAATGAATACTGTTACGCTGAAAAGAAATAAAAAAAATAAAAAAAAAACTAATGAAATACTGTATGGTGACTAACATAACACAATAAAAAAATCAATCAATCAAAAAAAACCCAAGGAAATCTAAATCAACTGTTAACTTAATTTCTTAATGTATCAATATTGTGTCATCATTTGCAACAAATGTACCATACTAATGTAAGATGTTAACAGTTGGAGGCCCTGCATGTGGCTTAAATGGAACATTCTGTACTATCTTTGCAAATTCTTTGTAAATATCAAGTATTCTAGAATAAAAGGTTTATTTTAAAAAAACTATATGCCTTTATTTTATTTTATTTTATTTATTTTTTTAGATTGTATTTATTTATTTGACAGACAGGACACAGAGAGAGAGAGAGAGAGCACAAGCAGGGGAATTGGGAGAGGAAGAAAAAGACTCTCCACTGAGCAGGGAGCCCAATGTGGGGCTCAATCCCAGGACCCTGGGATCATGACCTGAGCCAAAGGTAGATGCTTAATGACTGAGCCACCCAGGCACCACTATACACCTTCACTGTAGAAGAGAGAAGACTTGGCTTCATTCTAATACACAAGAGGAGAATTGTTGGATGATATGATTGTTCTATATCTGTTTTTTAAGTACAAGTTACCCCTAATGTGGGGCTTGACCTCATGACCCCAAGATCAAGTCATTCACTCTTCTGATTGCATTAGCCAGGTGACCCTATGTTGAATTTTTTGAGAAAACCTGACACTGTTTTCAATAGTCGCTGCACCCAGTCCTACCAACAGAGCCCATTTACAGTCCCACCAATAGAGAACAGTTTCCTTTCTTCCATATTTTGGCCAAAATTCTTGTTTGGTCTTCTGGATTCTAGTCATTCAGACAGGTGTCAGGCGACAGGTGACATAATTTTGGGCTTTGATATATATTTCCCTGGTGATAAGTGGTGGTGAACATCTCTTCATCTATTTGTTGGAGCTCTGTGTGTTTCTTTGAAAAATAACTAGTCTGAACACTTCTGATCTTGTAACTGTTATGTTTTTGTCTTATTCAGTTGTGTGAGTTCTTCAATATTTTGGTTATGAGACATTTATCAGTTAGTTTGCAAATACTTTCCCCTTTTCAGTATGTTGTCTTTTCAATACGTTGATGACTGGAGATTTCCTTTGCTGTACAGAAGGCATTTAGTTTGATACAGTCCCAGTTGTTTATTTTTCATTGTAGCCTTTGCTTATGATGTCAAATCCAAAACTCAGTGTCAGGAAGGATCTCAATAAACATTCTTCAAAAAAAATGAGTTAAGGGGATGAACAGATAGTCTATTCTGACACCACTATGCTGCATAGTTTTAATAGGTTCTTGACTGGCTCAGTCATCACAGCATCTGACTCTAGATCACAGATTCCGGAGTTCAAATTTTGGTCATGGAGCTTATTATAAAAAGGCAGGGGTGTTAATAACATTCTGCCAAATTTCCAGCTAGCTATTTTATGGCTGTAACTTTTTTTGTTGAAGTCCTTGCCACATTGTGACTTCGTTGTTGTGGATCAGGTGGGATAGACATTCAGTTGCAGTGCCTTACTTGAGGTTGCCCAGTGTTTCCAAAGCACTTATTGTGGTGACTGTTGCTTTCCTATTTTATATTCTTGGAGCTTTTTTTGTAAATCAACTGACTACATATGTGTGTTTTTTTTTTTTTCCTGGAATTTCTGCTCTGTTTCATTTATCTGTGTGTCTGTCTGTAGGTCGATACCATATGACTTCCATTTCTACAACTTTGTAATACATTTTGAATTCAGAAAGCATGATGCCTCCATTTTTGTTTTTTCTCCA
This sequence comes from Mellivora capensis, assembly GCA_004024625.1. NCBI lineage: Eukaryota > Metazoa > Chordata > Mammalia > Carnivora > Mustelidae > Mellivora > Mellivora capensis. The sequence continues at coordinate 10,056 of PISX010037659.1, forward strand.
GGTGGCTTCGGCTATTCAGGGCCTTCTGTGGTATTATTCACTTTGTAGGATTATTGGTTTTATTTCTAAAAATGCCATTAGATCTTGATGGGGTTTGCACTGAATATTTAGATTGCTTTATGCAGTGTGGACCTCTACATTACATATATTCTAGTGCTCCATTAGCATGGGATGTCTCCAGACTTAATTCTGTCTTCTTCAATTTCTTTCATTAATGATTCAAGTTTTCAGTATGCAGGTCTTTCACTTCTGGGTGAAAATAATTCCTATGTATTTTATTCTTTTTGAGTGATTATCAATTAAAATTATTTTCTGGCCTTGATAGCATGTTATTCGTATATAGAGATGAAAATCCATTTTGTATGTAGAATCTGTGTTCTTACGTTTAGGACTTAATCCATGTGTTAGTTCTACAAGGATTTTTGTAGAGTCATTAAGGGATCAATGTATGACACTGTCTTCTCCTAATAAGTAAAAAATAAACTGGGAATAAATGTTGATGTCTTCTAACTGGGAAAAGAGGATACAGATCCGCTGAATGATAGTTTTCAAATGGCCCGAAATGTTTTATGGTTAGTGTAAGCAAAGGAATCCATAAATATGGCTTGTTTTCTTTTTCTGCTTTCTTTCAACCAGATATACAGACCTGTGGTATGGACCAGTTATTTCCCATACTATCCCACTATATACCCTTTGCCTCTTGGGAAGCATCCACCATTCTCCCTAATTTCTATCCTGGAATCCAAGGCCTGACTCAGCTACTCAGAAAATATTTCTTGAAATAGTTCATTTGTGAAAAAGCCCATTTTCCACAAA
>PISX010037660.1:0-10894 GCA_004024625.1 Mellivora capensis
ATGGTTGTAGCTGGATGTATCGACCTTGGTGCAGTGAAGGTGCACCCTGGAATGCTTCTGAGCAATCAAGAGTCCCCACCCAAATGAAAGAAAAAAAGAAAGAGAGAAAGCAGAAAAAGAGAGAAAGAGAGAGAGAGAGAGAGAGAGAGGAAAAAGAAAGAAGGATAAAAGAGAAGGCTCAGCCCAAATGGGCCCCAAGATAAGGTTTGTGAAGTATACAAACAAATACAGACAAACAAAAAAGACTGTTAAAAGTATATGACAAGAGAAGGAAAAAAAAAATATGTACATATATATGTAAAAGGAAAACAGAAAAACAAACAGACAAACAAAAAAAAGAACCTCGTCAATAAGAACCCTAAGTATAAGATTTATAGACTACCAGGACAAACACAAGTATACAAAAATACTGGTAGGAGAAAAAGATGGGAGAGTGGTTGTAAATTCTCAGTGTGGGCGAGGAAGGTTATTTTGCTTCTTTCTGAATGTATCTTGATATCTTTTTTAAGGGATACAACTTTCCTAATTATCAGGGGATTAAAAATTGGTTTACCTATAGGGGTAGCATTGATTGGGGAAAGGGGATTACCTTGAATTTAAACTCTATATGAATATTAGCAAATAAAAGTAAAGAAAAGAATGATCTAAACTAAAGTGAAATTTTATATATATATATATATATATATATATATATATATATATATATATATATATATATAAAAAATAGAAAAGCAAAAGAAAAACATGGGTATATGTATCAAAAAGTTCAGGTTAGAAGGTTATTGTGGAATTTGATGTACTGGACGTCTCACTGTGATGGTAAATAGGCTAAAAAAAATCTATATAACAAAATAAAAAAGATTTTTAAAAAATTTTAAAAATGAACCAGAATAGTGGGAACGAATTAAGAATTAAACGTATCTATGAAGTAGTAGTGATTGTTGTCTTCTCGGCTGGTTGGCTTTCTGGGGGAGGGGCCTGCCGCGTGGGTTTTCAGGCGGTGTTTCCTGCATTAAGTCCTCCCGCCCCCCTCCAGGGGGTGGGCTCTGAGGAAACCGGGCCTTTAGACTTTTGTTCTCTGGAGGTTTTTATGTCTGTTCCTTTGTTTTCTCTCCTCCCTTGGCAGCTCCAGATGGTTCTTGGAGGTTTAGAGGAAAGCAAACTGCACCCAGACCTCCCTCCCAGAGAGAAGCCCCAGTCCGTTCCCCTCTGGGTGCTGCAGAGCAGGTTCCCAGCCGCGATCTCTGGGGACATCTGTGTGTCCTGCTTGTACTCAAAACCACAAGCAGCAGCTGTCTGGGCAGCTCCAGACCCCCAGAGAGGTTCCAAGTGGGGAAGGCTTTCTCTTGGGAATTGTGAGTAACAAACTATCTTTTCAATGCCAATCACCTCCTGATATGTTGCCTTCACCATAGCTGAAAAATAATAAAACATTCATTTTAAGGAAGAGCTAGATTCTATGGCCTGTGAGAATTGATGTTGCTTTCACATCTTACAGAAATAACTTGACCAATTATGCCTTTTCCTCTTTCCGAAGCATAGACTATCAACATGCAAATTTAAGAATTCCATTGCTTCCAGTAACTTCTTTGCCACTCAGATAAATAGGTAATGTCTTTATTCTTTGATTTCTGATAAAATGTCCTGTATTCAATGGATCCTACTATAAAAATATATTCTGTTGGTAAGTTAGTTTACGGTTAATAGATGTTTCTACATTTGTTTATTAATTAAGAGCTTCTCACACATGAACACAAGATAAAGACAGGTCATGAATCATTCCTATACTGGAGATAAAGAAATTGTGCCTGTAAGAGCTCATATGGTTTTCTCAGGCAGGATGGTGGTGGTGGTGGTGGCTGCTTCTTAGTCTACTACCCAAGATTTCTAATTCTTGTGAAATTCAATTTCACAAGTAGAAATCTTGTGAATTGTTAAAATGAAAATCTTCATAGAAAACTTGATTTTAAATATTTTTTTAAAAGATTTTATTTATTTATTTGTCAGAGAGACAGAGAGAGAGAGAGAGAGTGAGCACAGGCAGACAGAGTGGCAGGCAGAGGCAGAGGGAGAAGCAGGCTCCCCGCCGAGCAAGGAGCCCGATGTGGGACTCGATCCCAGGACGCTGGGATCATGACCTGAGCCGAAGGCAGCTGCTTAACCAACTGAGCCACCCAGGCGTCCCTAGAAAACTTGATTTTAGAAGATGTAGTAAATTGAAATTAGACTTGTATCAGTAAAAAATAATCACATCCACAGTTGGAAAGGTAAATGTTAAACCCATTTCTCCCTTTGGCTTTGCATGAAGTTGCAGAACATCTTCTGGGGATGTATTGGGAAAGAATACTTTCTCTGACTACTTAGCATACATATATATCATAGAATCAGGCTGATCCTATGCTAAGTTTTGTACAGTTTTGCATTCATTTGTCCTTATATTAAAATACTAAGTACTATTATTGAAAAAGATTCCAATTAAACATTTCAAGTAGAGATACACCAAGACTGTGGTATAACTTTTACTCTTAAGCAGAGATAAAAATTTAGAGCTGGAATTAATTTGAGAGGTTGTGTAATAGAAACATTTATGAAAGAAGTTCAATGATATTGGGAAGTTTCCCCCAAGATATTATAATGCTCTTTCTTAGCAATTTGTCATTTGCTACTAAAAAAAGTTCTAGCTCACATTCCATATACCCTTAAAGATGTTTCAGCTCAGAACTCTGTGTTGTAATGCATACTGGAGAAACAAATCCCTAGTATATTGTGAAAATAACCTTATATCATTTCTCTAAGAATGTAATCATGTTCTCTCCTGCAGGAGTTAAACCATTTGAGGTTGGGAGGGAGAGAGGTGTTGTCCTAAGTTTCAATAAAGTCTGAAGGTAAAAAGTTTAATGAGAATTTCAGGGGCCAGTTCATACTGTACAATCTTATGGAATCTGGGTGGATTTCAAGTACTAGTCTAACCAAGATGAGGAAACCATCTCAATCTTGCACTGCAATTCCTTTCAACATAGTATCTATGAAAGGAAAGTCTCCCAGTATATTTTTCATTGTTCCCAGAGTATTAGCCCCAAGAAGCCAAAATCTTCTCCAAACCTATGAAAATAATTTAAAAACCCTACAGAACATTTGGGCCTTTTAAAATAAAAACTTTAAAAGAACTCATGTTTGTGAAAGATTCCTTTTATTTATCATTGGAGGTTGGAATTACTTAAAGCAAATCTGCTTCATTTTTCTTTAATGGAAGGCTCCCAAAGGTCACAGAAATTCTGAGAAATCATGTTCTGAAATTTTCTTGGGCTTCTGGGTTATTGAAGCTGGACTGAGTTATGTTTATTAAATCCATGTCTGTATTTTTGGCAATTAGTTTCTTACACCTTGACTTTAGAAATCTGGGAATCATTGACATGTCAAAATTTCAAACTATATGAGGCTAATTTTTCATAAACCAATATGCCTAATTATGAGTATTACCTTTTGAAATGTTTCCATTGCTGATCCTCCTGGGATTCATACATGGCAAATACATTTAAAATGCCATCTATCACCCTACTTTCAAGTCCTCATGCAAATGTTTTTGTAAACAATTGGCCCTTGAAAGTATCCTTGGAGCCAGGAAGCTCATATTTCATTGGATCAAGAGAAGAAACACATTCCAGAGTTGAGGATCCTCTGAGGACAAAACTGTGAGTCAAGGTTCCCCACATTGTATCATTAATCAGTTTGATTTGAATGATGTCATAAATCCAAGGTCAAAAAGAGAAGTCAAATTCCATCTCCAAAGACCCACTCTTGTAGTTTCAAGGATGTCCTGTGAAGTTTTCCAATTTCTAAAACTGAGGCAGTGCTTATGAACTACAAAATTTGAAGGCCAGCTATAAATCCAGCATTTGGTGATGTGATCAACAAAGGATAGAATTAAATGCATCTAACATACACTGAACAACCTACATAATTATGATTTTAAGAATAGCAAGCAATAATAAATGGTAACTAACAATGAGAATAGTGATAATTACATGGCTGATTTGAGTATTTTTAAGTATCCCTTGTAAAGGTGGCTAGCAGGCTTTGATAAGGAAACTGCTCAGAATCTCTACTCAAGACATGGTAATGGAAACCACCTGAAGTGCAAGTTAAAAACAAGATTTCTGAACACCATCCCAATATAGGTGCCAGATAAAATATAGAATGTCAATTAAATTTGAATTTCATATAAATAACAAATGTTTGTGTTCCTATATTTTATTTCAGATAAACAATGAATAATTGTATTTCTATGTTTTTATTTGCCAAACCTGGCCATATCCAGAGAACAATTGGAATTTTAATTAGGGTCCCAGAGGATTCTTATCATCAAAAAAGTTGAAGAAACATTGCTAGAGATAAATGACTTTTTCCTTCCCAAGTGAGGGATGTTCAAGGCACAAGGTACCAGAGATTTCTACAGATAAGTATGCCCAAACCTCCAGGCTTTGGAGGTATCAAATCATTTAAAAGTGGACTTACAAGAAATATCTCTCCTCATTTTGGTTAGACTTAACTTATGTTGCTTTACTGAGGAATAAGATCAGATGAGATACCCTGGCTTTTAGAATCTAGGCAGGAAGGAAGAAGCAAAAGGAGATAAACCAAAGCTGTAGGAGTTCATAACCTTTAGGTCAGCCTTACCAGAAATGCTAAATGGAGTTCTTCAAGTTGAAACTAAAGGAGATTAATTAGTAACAGGAAAACATATGAAAGTATAAAACTCCCTAGTAAAGGTAAATATATAGTTTGATTCAGAATACCCCAACATTATAATGCTGGTGGGCAAATCACTTAAAACTCTCATATGAAGGCTAAAAGACAAAAGTACTAAAAATAACCATAACCAGAGTAATTTACACAGTGTAAAAAGTTGCAAATTATGACACCAAACATGTAACATGAGGTGGAGAGTGTGTAAAATGTAGAAATTTTCAATATACTTGAAGTTAAGTTGTTATCAGCTTAAAATACAATGTCATATTATATATATATATATATATATATATATATATATATATATATATATATATATATGTTATTTTATGTAAGTCTCATGGTAATCACAAAGCAAAGCTTATAGTAGCCACACAGAAGAAAAAGAGAAAGAAATTAAAGCATACAACTACAGAAATTTATCAAATCACAAAGAAGGGAGCAAGAGAAGAAGAAAGAAACAGAGGAACAACAAAACAGCCAGAAAACAATGAACAGAATAGTGATAGTAATTTCATACCCATCCAAAATTACTTTAAATATAAATGAACTAAATCCTCCAATCAAAAGACATAAAGTGGGCAAATGGATTAAAAACAAGACCCAGCCATGTTTTGCCTACAAGAGACTCCCTTCAGCTTTAGGGAACACATAGACTGAAAGAGAAGTTATGGAGAAATATATTCCATGCCAAGGGAAACCAAAAGAAAGTAGGGGCAGACAAAACAGAATTTAAGCCCAAGACTGTAACAACAATTGAAGACCATTACACTAAGTGAATTTAGTCAGATGGAGGAATGCAAATACTCTATGGAATCATTTATATATAGGATCAAAAAAAAAAAAAAAAAAAAAAAAAAAAAAAAAAAAAGAAAGAAAGAAAGAAAAAAAGAGCCCAAATTCATAAAAACAGAGAGTAGAAAAGTGGCTGCCAGGATCTGTGGGGTGGAAGAAATAGGAAGAGACTGGTAAAGTATACAACAAATTTTCAGGTAGAAGATGAATAGCATCTGAAGAATTAATGTATAATGTGGTGACTATAACTGATAACACTATATTGTATAATTGAAATTTGCTAGGAGAATAGAACTTAAAAATTCTCACCAAAGTTAAAAAAGAGGAAAACTATGTGAGGTGATAGATGTGTTAATTAACTTGATGTAGGGAATCCTTCCACAATCCATGTGTATATCAAGTCATCAATCTCTATACTTTAAATATTTAACAGCTTGTCAATTATGCCTCAATAAACCTGATAATAATAGTTCTCTTTAAAAAAAAGAAAGTTTGTAGGAGGAAAAGAGAAAGGAGGGCAATGCAGGAAAGGTTAATGTGAGTATGGAAAAAGCAAGTAAAGATAAAATAAATAAAGCAATGTGGAGAGGAATTGTGGAAATACAGATGAGAAAGGAGAATATGAGTCCACGGAGACCCATCAATTCTACTCACTTATATTTCTGTAGAAAATGGGAGATCTAGACAAGGATATTCTTTTTTTTTTTTTTTTTAAGATTTATTTATTTATTTGAGAGAGAGAGAGCATGCTCACTGGCAAGGGTATGCAATAGGCAGGAGAGGGAGAGAATTCCCAAGGAGACTCCCTGTTGAGCATAGAGCCTGAAGTGGGGTTGACCTCACACTCAAGAGATCACATCCTGAGCCCCAGGCGCCCCTATGCAAGGATATCCTAAGATATATGTGGCTAAAATCATACAAAGCTTAGCAGGAGTTATGGTTCATATTGACACTTAAAACACATACAATGTTTTATATTTCACATAAATATTTTACAAACTTCCTCAGTAATAAATAAATAAATTCTGAGATTGATCATATGTTATCTCTTGATGGAATGATGAACTCTTTCTCGCCCAAAACTTTGCATGTATACACACACTATTTTTCATGCAATTTCAAGCATTCATGGACACCTTGAGGTTCTCTTTTGGAACTCAAGTTAAGAACTATAAAATAATTTATACACAAATTCATTCATTCATTCATTCATTCATTCAACAAATGTTGTTGAGGAACTGATATGTGCCAGGAACTGTTTTAGACACTAAAGGAAGATACAGTAACAAAGAAAACAAAAATTTCTGCCTTCATGGAGTTTCTGTTTGTGTGGAGGAGATAATCAGTCAATAAAGATGATTCAAAAAGTACATAAATAGTATATTAGATATGTCAATCTTAAAAATAAAATAGCCAGTACTAGCAAAACAACTTTATTTGAGAATAGCAGTGAAATTGCAATTCAGGACAAGGAAACTATGGTGAACCATAGAAAAGTTTAGAGAGAAAAGGAGCAAAGCCATTCTTGTATAGAGGAAAGGAGGAAGTTGAGAGCAGCTGTTTGGAAGAAAGTAAATGGAAGGAAAGCAAGAGTTTGGGGTTGTGGCAACTTCTCATTAGCTGGGTTGTTGCTGGGCAAGGAGAAAATCTTCCTTTCTGCTGCTGGGGGAGTAAAGTAAGTTGGATGGATAGTACATTAATGAGGCCTCCGCCTACAGGACGTCCCAACTCCATTTTAAATGAGATTTTTTCCTTTATTATAGGGTCAAAAAATTCTCACCTAATTACTGAAGATAGAGTTACCATTAAAATCTCTATATGGCAAAATCTCTTGGCTTGGACTTTTTACAATTAGCAATATTTAATGCAAGAAAATTGCAGTAAGTGTGTTTATTTAATTTAAGATAATTTGATTCATTTCTCACTTATAATTTTGCATTGCAGTCTTCTTTTATAAATGTCTAACACTTTATACATAGAATTTTGTACAATAACATTCACTCATCTTCATGTGTTAACTTCAGTATTACATTAATGAATGTGAAATTTATTTTTTAATTCTGTTTAGTGATAAGGGCACTAGACCTGGAATCTGAAATCCTCATTTCAAATTTGTTTTCTGATTATGTGCACTTAGGCACTGGTAGTATGGTATAGAACCTTTACATCTGACCTTTCTGATCCTGGCCTTATCACTTGAACACAGTGAAACAATGTAACATTGGTGAGTTACTTAACTCTTCTCAAGCCTGTTACCCTCTGGGTGAATTGGTGTTGATGGTGTGATGATTAGATTAATTAGCATTTAACAGAAGGCCTGGAGAATGTCTGCAGCCTACTAGGTAGGCAGTCAAGGTATGGGGTTTTGTATTACTTTTCTAGGTAGGTCCTAACAAGTTACCGCAAATTGGCGGCTTAAAACAACCAGAAATTTATTGTCTCAGTCCCAGAGTCTAGAAGTCCAAAGGTGTCCAAAAGACCATGTTCCCCATGAAGACTTTAGAGAAGAATACTTGTTTCTATCTTCTAGCTGTTTCCCACAGTCCTTGGCATTCCTTGACCATAGTTGCATCACTCCATCTTCACATAACTGTCTTTCATTTGTGTGTGTCTGAGTGTCTCCGAATCTTTCAAATTTTTTTCTTCTTATAAGCACACCAGTCACTGGATTTAAGGGTCACCTTAATCCAGTATGGCTTCATCTAAATTTGATTACATCTGCAAAGACCCTGTTTACAAATGAAGTCACATTTAGAGGTACCTAGAGTTAGGACTTCAATATATCATTTTTGGGGGAAGGGCACAATTCAACCAATAATAGAAGTCTTATTATAATTTGAATAACTTAACTGTTTCTTCTCAGAAATGAATCTACTAATGTCTATTTCACAGTGGTTCTGAGATTTAAATAAGATATTTCCTGTGAAAACCCTACCATGGGCGCACACATCCAAAAAAAAAAAAAAGAGTCACTCTGAGTTTTCCTTTTTCTCTTTAATCACAACCAGCCATTCCATTTTTATTCTTATACATAATTTGTAAGATTTTTTAAAGTAGTATCGACACCCCAACATGGAGCCCAACACAAGGCTTCAACTCAAAACCCTGAGATCAAGACCTAAGCTGAAATCAAGAGTCAGATGCTTGACCAATTAAGCAACCCAGGTGCCCAAATTATACATTATTTTTAAATACAAGAGACAGCTCTCCCAACTTAAAAATTTTGTAGAATTTTATCCAGAAGTTGAAGTGTACATTGAGCATCTGGGTAGACACAGTTCCTGTCACTTCTCCCTCTTCCATTCCCCTTGCTTGCGCTCTCTCTCTCTCACTGTCTCCCTCTCTCAAATAAACAAATAAATAAATCTTAAAAGAAGAAGAAGAAGAAGAGTAAGAAGAATACTTGATGGGGCACCTGAGTGGCTCAGTCTTAAGCATCTGCTTTCAGCTCAGGTCATGATCCCAGAGTCCTGGGATCCTGCATCAACTTCCTGCTCAGCAGGAAGCGTGCTTCTCCCTCCCTCACTCCCCCTGTTTATGTTCCCTTTCTTTTTGTGTCTCTCTCTGTCAAATAAATAAATAAAATCTTTAAAAAAAAAAGAATAATTATGATCATCCTCCTACTTGATTACATGAGGGTTTCTTAAACAGGAAGCCTTAAAAATAGGTGATTTTTAAAATTAATTATACCTAGAGAACTGTTCTGGTAAAAGATTAAATATTTAAATATTTATATATTTATTTATTCATTCATTCTTTCATTTATTTTTAAATATGTATGTATTTATTTATTTATTTATTTGAGAGAGAGAGTGAGTATGGGGAGGGGCAGAAGAAGGAGAGAGAGAAGCAGACTGCCCGCTGAGCATGGAGCCCAACATGGACCTCGATCTTAAGACCCTGAGATCATGACCTGAGCCACAATCAAGAGTTTAAGAGTTAATCAACTAAGCCACCTCTATATAGTAACTCTTTTTTTTTTTAAGATTTTATTTATTTGACAGAGAGATCACAAGCAGGCAGAGAGGCAGGCAGAGAGAGAGGAGGAAGCAGGCTCCCTGCTGAGCAGAGAGCCCAATGCAGGGCTTGATCCCAGGACCCTGAGATCATGACCTGAGCCGAAGGCAGAGGCTTAACCCACTGAGCCACCCAGGTGCCCCTATATAGTAACTCCTAATGTTCTTTTTGTGTAGCCTGTCATACATTATAGGAACAGAGAATAAATAAGAAACAAAAAACAGCTATTCCCACAGAATGGTAATTATGATTTAAAGAAAAAGATAGGCTTTAGTAATATACTTAAAAGAGGTGGAGATAATCAAAACAAGAATAACTGAAATTCGTAATGCCTGATGTTATATGCCGATAGGAAAAAAAACACCCAGCCACTAGGAAAAAAAAGATTTATGCCATAGTTCACTAATAGAGGAATGGTTGGATGCTCACCTCTTCAAAAGAAAGAAAATAGAGTAATACATAGAAGCTATCATAACGGGGGAGGAGCAAGATGGCGGAGAAGTAGCAGCTGAGACGACATCAGGTAGCAGGAGATCAGCTAGATAGCTTATCAAACCATTGCGAACACCTAAAAATCCAACGGGAGATCGAAGAGAGGAAGAACAGCAATTCTGGAAACAGGAAATCGACCACTTTCTGAAAGGTAGGACCGGCGGAGAAGTGAATCGAAAGTGACGGGAGGATAGACCGCGGGTGAAGGGCCGGCTCCCGGCAAGCGGCGGAGCCACGGAGCACTAAATTGGGACTTTTAAAAGTCTGCTCCACGGAGGGACATCGCTCCAGAGGCTAAACCGGGGTGAAGCCCACGCGGGGTCAGCATAGCCCCAGGTCCCGCAGGGTCACAGAATGGTGTCTGAGTGTCACAGAGCTAGCAGGTATCAGAGCGGGAAGCCGGCTACAGAGACAGAGCCGAAGAGTGAGCTCTCAGCTCGGGGTTACCTTGAACCGGTCGCAGGCCGGGTGAGCTCGGAGCGCGGCCAGAGGCGAGGGATATGGGAGTAGCTGGGGCTACGAATCTCAGCTCTTCCAGGCCGGAGACTAGGAGGCCGCCATTTTCATTCCCGTCCTCCGGACTCTACGGAAAGCGCTCAGGGAACAAAAGCTCCCGAAAGCGAAACCGAGCGGATTACTTAACCCGGCCCCTGGTAAGGGCGGTGCAGCTCTGCCTCGGGCAAAGACACTTGAGAATCACTACAACAGGCCCCTCCCCCAGAAGATCAAAAGAAATCCAGCCAAGACCAAGTTCACTTAACAAGGAGAGCAGCGGAACTCCAGAGGAGGAGAAAGCAATGCACGGAATTCATGGCTTTCTCCCCATGATTCTTTAGTCTTG
>PISX010037661.1:0-10760 GCA_004024625.1 Mellivora capensis
AAATAAAATATTTTTTTTAATGTGTATTGATAAGTCATTGAGTTTGAACTCATAAAATTATTTTCATATATACAAATTCATTACACACAATAAAATAGAATTGTAATGTAGACAAACATGTGATGAGCAGACTCTGTGTGTCATCGTACCACACTAAATAGTCCATGAATGCTCTTCAAATGGGGGACACTAGAATGCCCTCAAACTGAAGTTCATTTACCTCAACAGGATGAGCTATTCTGTTTAGGAAAACCTCACCCGTTGCTGTTAGCTAATCATATTTACCAGAGAAAAATACACAACTGAAAAAATAAATGGACCTCTAAAAAGAAATGCGATCTGCTTGAAAAGCAGATCTGGTGAAATGTATTTGACTCATGTATTTTTCCCCCCCTTTGGACACAAAGATTTGACAATTTATTATTTGTAAAGACTAAAACTATTCCTCCAGTGGAAAGAAACTCAAAAAATGTTAATTGAGGAGCAAAATCTTGGGTTTGAAAAAAAGGAGCTTAGTAAATTTTCTTTCCTTGGGTAATAAAATAAGAATTAAAGAAAGGACATTGTGTTAAGAACCATTCGGAGAAAGAATTAAGTTGGTTGGATTGGTCTGATATGGTTTTTTTTTCTTTTAATAAGATATTTATTTATTTATTTATTTATTTTTCAGAGAGAGAGAGCGTGCACAAGCAGGGGGAACAGTAGGCAGAGGGAGAAGCAGGCTCCCAACTGAGCAGGGATGCCAATATGGAACTTGATCCCAGGACTCTGGGATCATTACATGAGCCGAAGGCAGATGCTTAACCAACTCAGCCACCCAGGCATCCCTGGTCTGACATTTCTCAGAAGTTTGCTTTTCATCTCCCTCCTCCCCAAAAAAGCCATGCTAAGGAAGGGAGCTAAGAAAGCCAGCCATTATGTATAAGGGATGGCCTTGCAGTGTGGAAAGCAGGATCTTCAGAAGGTCAGGAGAGTACCCAGGGGCTATAAAAGCAAAGCTGAAACCAAAAGTAGGGTGATCAAGTGATAGGAGAATGGAAAGGATGACTGTCAAAGAGGCAGCATGTTATCAAACTTTGCCACAAGGAGAAGAAAGAAAAGGCCTGTCTGGATGACAAATGTCAAACTGTAATATCCAAAGAGAAATGGGGAAGAGAGAAGTCATATGTTCTCATGTGAATATCTAGATGGTTCCCAGATATGCTCAGTGTAAGCAGGACCATGTGATCACTGAGTTCTTCCCTCTCTGCTTGCAAAAAGGATGGAAGTCTTGTCTCCAATTTCCTCCTGATTTCCCTTGCTGCAACAAGATAGGAAGTTGTTTATATCCAGGAGGGCGGGGAAGAAAACCCCAAGAGTAAAAACAAACAGGCTATTTATTTGAAAAGCAGAAATGTAATTGTAGGGATTAAGCCATTTTGGCTGCTAACAGAATACTTTTCCTGAACACTATGATGAAAAATGAAATGTATAGAGAGTGATGCTTTAAACCTTGAGATTGTAGCCGATTCTCCTCTTTGGTAAGAATATTTTTTAAAGCAATGCCAATCTCCTTTTGTTTTAGGTCATCTCAAAAAATTCCCACTGCAAATGTTGCTATCAGCAAAATGACTTTCATTCTGTGACATTATTTCATTTCCACCTCAAACAGCGTCCTGCAAATCATTTCTGGTACTAACCACCCCTCACGTCAAGCGCACAGTCCTTCATAAGATGGCTCCCACTTCAGATGGCAGTCATAGTTTCAGGGTCCCCAGACTACTGGAATTCCTGATTATTTTGCTACAAATCTGGGGACTCGTGACCCCCTCAGATTTGATAATCCACTAGAAGGACTGACAGAACTCAGGAAAGTGCAGTATCTATTATCACAGTTTCATTATGAAGGCTATGGAGGACCCACCAAATGAAGAGACCAGAGGGTGAGTTGTGGAAGGGTCCCAAATGAAAAGCTTCTGTGCCTTCTCCTCACTGAATCAGGACACATCACCCTCCGGCACATCAATGTGTTCACCAAAATGGAAGCTCCTGTTAAACTAAACTGCAAGTGGCCACAAGAAAAAACACATGGCTGGGTGTTTTGGGAGATGACCCTAGAAAGATGATTGAAGCCATACTATGGGTAGGGGTAGGAGGGGGCTCTAAATTCTGTGCCGAGGAGTTTGAATATTATTCTCAGACAATGGAAGGCCACTGAAAATTTCTGAAGAGGAGCTCTTCACTGTGCATCCGTACTTTCTCTTCTGTAGGTCTTTTGAGGGTTGTAGACAAAAATGAAACCAATTAGATTATTGAAATAATCCAGGCAAAAATTGACTACCCTGCGCCCCAGGTGTCCACGGCCGTGGTGGAGCCCTACAACTCCATCCTGACCACCCACACCACCCTGGAGCACTCGGACGGTGCCTTCATGGTGGACAACGAGGCCATCTACGACATTTGTCGGCACAACCTGGACATCGAGCGCCCCACCTACACCAACCTCAACCGGCTCATCGGCCAGATCGTGGACTCCATCACGGCCTCCCTGCGCTCCGACGGGGCCCTCAACGTGGACCTCGCGGAGTTCCAGACCAACCTGGTGCCCTACCCCGCATCCACTAACCCCTGGTACCTACGCCCCCATCGTCTCGGCCCAGAAAGCCTACCACGAGCAGCTGTCAGTGGCAGAGATCACCAACGCCTGCTTCGAGCCCTCCAACCAGATGGTCAAGTGTGACCCCCGCCATGGCAAATACATGGCCTGCTGCGTGCTGTACCGCGGGAAAGTGGTGCCCAAGGACGTGAACGCCGCCATCGCCACTATCAAGACCAAGCGCACCCTCCAGTTTGTGGGCTGGTGTCCCACAGGTTTCAAGATTGGCATTAACTACCAGGCCCCCACCGTGGTGCCCGGGGGCGACCTGACCAAGGTGCAGCGGGCCGTGTGCATGCTGAGCAACACCACAGCCATCACCGAGGCCTGGGCCCGCCTCGACCACAAGTTTGACCCGAGGTACGCCAAACGGGCCTTTGTGCGCCGGTACGTGGGCGAGGGCATGGAGGAGGGGGAGTTCTCGGAGGCCCGGGAGGACCTGGCCGCCCTGGAGAAGGGTTATGAAGTGGGAACAGAGTCTATGGACGGCGAAGATGAAAGTGAGGAGTTCTAGGGGGTCCTGGCCCCTGCAACAACCGGTCTCTCTACCTAGTTTTGTATTTCTCATTCCACTGTTTCCCTAACCCCCCTACCAATACAGTCGGTGTTGCAAGTGAAAAAAAAAAGGCGGGGGGCGGGGGCGCCTGGGTGGCTCAAAGTTAAGTTAAACCTCTGACTTTGGCTCACGTCATAATCCCAGGGTCCTGGGATCAAGCCCCACATCAGGCTTTCTGCTTTCCAGGGAGCCTGCTTCCCCCCACTCTCTCTCTGCCTGAGGCTCTGCCTACTTGTGATCTCTCTCTTTCTGTCAAATAAATAAGTAAATCTTAAAAAAAAATCCATACATGGTACTGAACAGTGCAGGAATACCAGAAAAAAGAACACACAAAATTCGTGGAGGCAGAAACAGAAGTTGAAGATGATTCCCAAATCTCTAGCATGCCTTGCTAGGAATATGGTATCACTGAAAAAAATGAGGAACTGTCCTAGTCTGCTCAGTCTGCTGTATTAAAGTACCAGAAGCTGGATGGCTTAAACAACAGACATTTATTTCTCATAGTTCTGGAGGCTGGGAAGCCCAGGATTAAGGTGCCAGCCAATTCCATTCTAATGAGGCCAGTCTTTCTGGCTTGCAAACAGCTGTCTTCTTGTTGTGTCCTCACATGGAAGAGAGAGAAAGGAAGCAAGCTCTCTCATTCAGGAACAAAGAGTATCATTTCCCATATTCAAAACCTGGCATCAAAATCACCCCAAGCCTCTTCAACCATGATTCCCCATGTATCCCTGACTTGACTCCTGCATCTTTTTACAGCATCATTTCTTGTCACTCCTTTTCACTCTTCTCACTCAATCACATTGAGATACATATCATTCACGAATGGGTCACAGCACCTTAAGGTTCCCTGTTCTCACTCATGCTATTCCCTGTCTGGAATACTCTTTTGATATACAATTTTTGTTCCTCTTAATAATGTCCATCTTCCAAAGTTCAGTTCTGCTTATCATCTGTTTGTAAAGCTTTGTGGGGACAGATTCCACAGGCCTCCCTGGGTTGCCATCATAGGATAGAGTGTGTCACTCATCCATTAGTCTGCCTTTTCCATGAGACTGTCAGTCCTTGGCAGCAGAGATTCTGTTCATTCTGTTCTCTACCGCTGGCACCTAATAGAATGTGGCATTTGACTACAGCTAATTTTTTTTAATTTCTTAAGTGTGTTCAGTTAATTAACTGAATTCTCAAAGCTCAAACTTTCATGAGTGATTAATGTGCAAAACAACCCCTCAAGTGTTCTGCTTTTCTTTCCCATGTGCTGCACTTGTTATTTAAATGTCTATTTAAAAGGACCAATGTCTAGACTGGCCAAAGTAGGCAAAAACAAAAATTCTAAACATATTTCCTTTCAAGAAGCCTAATCTATTTTTTTTTTTTTTTAAGATTTTCTTTATTTGACAGAGAGGTCACAAGTAGGCAGTGAGAGGGAGAAGCAGGCTCCCCTCTGAGCAGAGAGCCTGACACGGGCGGGGCTCGATCCCAGGACCCTGAGACCATGACCTAAGCCGAAGGCAGAGGCTTAACCCACTGAACCACCCAGGTGCCCCAAGAAGCCTAATCTATTTTTAAAAATAGATTCTGTCTCCAGTCCGTGGGGAACATAGAGGAATAAAGCACCTTTTCATTAATCACCTCACTAGGCTAATTCTTTGTGAAGAACACGGAAAATCTGTTTGAGGTGAAAACACTAGAAAATGAGAAATGGAAAAATTATATGGATATGGATAAATGAGCAAAGGATGCTGAACACTAAAAGGGATAATTCAAGTTTGGCACAAAAACATAGATAAGCCATATTTCTGAAAGAGAATAAATAGGATCAAAGCCTCTAGAAGGAAAGATTATTTGGGCAGAAAAATCAGAAGATATTAAATTAGAAATATCATTTTGTTCAGATTGCACTGTATTTTCTTTGATATTGCAAATTCCTAACCCTATGACTGTTTTTATTGAATACCCACAGTGAATGAGGCTTTATTCAGCGAGATCTAACAAAACACCAGTGTAAATCATTCAGCTAGCATGGCCAAAGGATCACTATACCAATAATTAATCAGGCTTTCTGTTCATTCTCCTTTCTAGGGGTTAAAAGTTGGAAGTTTTATGTCTAATAAATTGAAATCTGCTGTATATCTGCTAGGTCACAAAGCATGCATTACAAAATAAAAACATGCCAAAACAAAACCATTGGCCACTTGCATTATTTCCTAAAGCATTTCCAAACACATCCAATCTAAAAATAGATTTTTAAAACAAGCTGTTATCAATTTAGAAAAGAACACAAAGTTAAACTCTCTATAATCTTGAGCAGAAATAAAGGGTCATAAATTGTACAAATTGTAATTTAACAAAACCTCATTGTGGCATCTTGCTCAACATCCTGAAAACAAAAAATCCTCAGTACCTATAATAACAGCAAAATTAATAGCTTCAAAATGGGCTAATATACCAATAACCATACCAAAAAAAGAAACTTTCATAAACAAAAGATGTGCTGGGGCTAATTGAAATACTGCAAAAAAGGAATCTTGAATAAGAACTATGAAACTGAGTGCTAAGAATTGAAAGAATCCTTATGGTTTCTGATTTGTTTGGGAGTATGTGACAAGTCAAGACATCCTGATACATTTTAATATTTCTGAGAATTGTTTTTATATATTATAGTAGATCATAATTCAGGGTTTAATTCTGCAATCTAAAACCTAACATTTTTCAAACAGCTACTCTATGTATCAGGAACTAGGTGAATTACAACAAAAGACCTGCTGTGGAGGAGCTCACACTCTAGTAGTGGAAACTGACATGTAACTAATTACAAAACTGAGGATCAACTGCAGTGATGAAAGCATAAGCCAAGAGAGGGATTCTCTCTCCTAGTTAGGTGGTCTAGAGACGCTAATGACTCTTCCAGAAGGATGACTTTAGATAGAAAAGCAGGCAGGGGCATTCCAGGAAGAGAGAACTAATGCTTTATCTCACAAATGATACTAAATTCACTGACAGCAGAAACTGTCTTTACCCTCTTTATACAACTCAGAGTGCATAGTAAATTTTCAACGATCTTGGTTAATTTCCAAAGACAGTTCTGCTTGATGAAATTAGGTAATTTGGAATTTGAAAAATTGGACGCACCAGATGGAAAAGGAGTCAATGGGACAATAAGTAAGGGAGAAAAATCTGAATGGGAAGTCATCAGGGAGGGAGGAAAACCATGAGAGACTCTTAACTATTAGAAACTGTGGGTTGCTGGAAGGGAGGGGAGATAGTGGGATGGAGTAAAAAAAAAAGAGAGAGAGAAAAAGAAGAAGTAAAGTCTTCAGGCGCTTAGGTGTCTCAATCAGTTAACTATCTGCCTCTCAGTCTCAGCTCATGTCTTGATCTTAGGATCATGAGTTCAACCCCCAAGTTGGGTGTAGAGCCTACTTTAAAAAACAAAAAGGTGGGGCGCCTGGATGGCTCAGTGGGTTAAAGCCTCTGCCTTTGGCTCAGGTCATGATCCCAGGTTCCTGGGATCAATCCCCACATCGGGCTCTCTGCTCAGCAGGGAGCCTGCTTCCCTCTCTCTCTGCCTGCCTCTCTGCCTACTTGTGATCTCTCTCTCTGTCAAATAAATAAATAAAATCTTAAAAAAATAAAAAATAAAAAACAAAAAGGTAAAATCTTCACAAAGCTAAAAATAAGTCATTAATATTCCTTAATAAGAAAAAACAATGTCAGATGTAGCTATAGGGTTGATAAATATAAGTCAGAAGCCAAATCAGGTTCACTGATTCAAGTGGCTCAGACCTCACAGTCACTAACTACCGCCAGTACAATCCAACCGTGGGTCTCCTGAACCCAGAATGTAAAAGGAAGTTTTTAGGCTCTGGCTTATACTGGTTACAAGAGAAAAAAAATATAAGAAGTTTCAAAATTATTTTAATCTTGAGTACAACTGAGAAATCTAGAGTGTTGTCACTGGAGAAAGGATTAAGAAAGACAAAGAACAAAATGAAAGAGATATGGAAGTAAAGAAAACAAGAGAAGGAGAACGGAAGAAAAAAACATTCTGGGAAATTTGAGAGAGCCACAGATATTCTATTACTAGGACCCAAATTAGAATAATTTGATTCTAGAATAATCTCTATATGATATCACTAATCGCCAAAGATTTGGGCAGTAAATGCACATCAAAGTGCACAGAAATTCAGACAAGCCTCACCTTACTTTTTGAAAAGTGGAATTCTTCTCTTCTATTATATACTATTTGAGATATGTTTATTTTGATTTTCCAGTTTAATATGTGGATATGGTTTCTTGAGATTAACTTCAACTGCCTCTACAGGTCAGCTATTATTCTTAATTTCTAACACCAGTCATCATCAGTCAGGGTAACAGATGTTATTGTCCAGGATGGATGAAGGGAACCAGGAGAGGTGGAATCTCTGGTTCCCCATGGAAGTTGAGAAAAAGCTCAGAGTGCCCAAAAACATTAGGAATAACCCTTAGTATGGGAGTGTTGGTATAATTTACTACAATATAATTCCTGTCAGATGAGGTACACTTGACAGCACTCAATAGTACAGAACAGTAATTGAGTTTTATTTGTGATTTTTTTTTTAGATATCTTATTTATTTATTTATTTATTTGAGAGTGAAAGAGCATGAGCAGGGGAAATGGGTAGTGGGAGAGGGAGAACCAGACTTCCCACTGAGGAGGGAGCACAATGTGGGTCTCGATTTCAGGACCCTGAGATCATGACCTAAGCCCAAAGCAGATGCTTAACTTAGTGAGCCATCCAGGCACCCCTAGAGTAATAGAGTTTTAAAGCAGCAATTTTGGGTCTGTGAAAAAGTTATATGACAGGTAGTCTCAAAAATGGTGAGGGAGCGGGGGTTGTCCAATGCCATTCAATAGTCAATCCACTTCTAATCTCTTCCCAAGCTGTTTTAATTGGGTCTTCATTGCTGTGAAAACAATCTGGCTCATATTTAAGTAGAGATTGCCTATTTTGTTGTTTTTTGTTTAAGTAACTGTTATCATTAAATATGACTTTCCTTGAGATGTATTTTTTATGTTATAAATCTTGTGAACATTATGCAAGTTCAGGTTTATTTTATCCCTCCCCATTGTTCTGAGCAAAGTAATAGACTGGGAGTAGGGTCTCTGCAGGGATCTATTCATCAGATCATCGTTTATAGAATGGAAAAGAATAAACATTGATATTACTCTGATTTTATTACATTAATTAAGTCAATCAGGTAAAAAGAGTCAAAAAGAAAAATCTAGTCGAGTCTCTTAAATATTCTTCATAGACCACTTCACTAAAACCAAATATCTTGTAAATGGGGTCCTCTTGCCCCAGAGATTTTTAAGCATGCCATCCTTGAAGACACCTGCATTCCATTAAAATATAATCTTAGGAGTGCTTGGGTGGCTCAGTCATTAAGCGTCTGCCTTCGGCTCAGGTCATGATCTTGGGGTCCTGGGATTGAGCCCGGCATTGGGCTCCCTGCTCAGCGGGAAGCCTGTTTCTCCCTCTCCCACTCCCCCTGCTTGTGTTCCCTCTCTCACTGTGTCTCTCTCTGTCAAATAAATAAATAAAATCTTTTTAATTAAAAAAAGTATATATCTTAAATTCCCCAATTATCACTCAACTCAATCAACAATCCATCAAAAACTATTAGAACTATCGATTGATTCCCAGGCACTATTCTAAATGATTTACCAAGAGCCCATTATCTTACAAACATGTGAGGTGCTGATGATTCTGAGTTCCCTGTGAGTGTTCCTTATCAGCCCCCTGCAACAGCATAGTGATCACTGGGTACATTTCACAACCTGGTGACAATGCCACTGGAACTTCTTAAAGCAACAAGATGTTCCAGAGAAGATGTGTTTGGACCAAGATAAGCCTAACATTTCTACGTCTTCTGGAGATAGCTGTGTTTGAACTAAGAAAGAATGACATTCATTTTTGGACCTATACATCCATAGAGACTCAGAGGACTAATGTACAATTTTAAAAGTCAGTGGGACTTTTCTACTGAGAAAGTGGTCCATATACCTGGGTGGGCACAACCCTATGGCCCAGTGACTCTTCCCCCCACAGAGACGAGAATAACCGAAAGAAGGTTAATACATCATTACTTAACTTTCTGACCTTTGCCAATCTGTTAGATGAACACTTAACCTCAGAAGTTTTAACTGACATTTTTATTATTATGAACAAAGTTCAACAAACATGACTTTATTTTAAAAGTAAATAATTCATAAGCCCAGGACTACTATTAGTTAATTTAGTTATCTCTAGATTACCTGAGATAATGGGTAGAGGTGGTCATTTTTTTTGAATTGTCAAAAATGGTATACAATGATTTGATGTTAACTTATTTCATTAAAAATTTACAATTGAATTTTTTATCCAAAAATGTTTAAAAGAATACAAAAAAACAAAAACAAAATGAAACTACATTTAGGAGTACTAGATAGCACATAAAATGCTTAATAAAAAAAATGGTCACAAGGTTCTGCTTTTTTTTATTTTTTTTAATAAATATTTTATTTATTTATTTGACGGACAGAGATCACAAGTAGGCAGAGAGGCAGGCAGAGAAAGAGAGAGAGGGAAGCAGGCTCCCCGCCAAGCAGAGAGCCTGATGCGGGGCTCGATCCCAGGACCATGGGATCATGACCTGAGCTGAAGGCAGAGGCTTAACCCACTGAGCCACCCAAGCGCCCCAGGTTCTGCTTTTTAATATATTACAACACTACCTAAGTTAGGCAAAGACATAGTTCAGAGCAAATGTTCTTCCATCTCCTTAACTTTCTTAGAGTCAAAGACCTAAATAAATGGAGAGATATGTTGTGTCATGAATTGGAGAATTCTGTACTTTGAAGATTAAAAAATCATATTTCTACACTCCATACATTCAGTGAAATCTCAATAAAAATCCCAGCACGAATTTCTTTTAATTTTTTATTTTTTTATAAACATATAATGTATTATTAGCCCCAGGGGTACAGGTCTGTGAATCGCCAGGTTTACACACTTCACAGCACTAACCATAGCACATACCCTCCCCGATGTCCATTACCCCACCATCCTCTCCCGACCCCCCTCCCCATAGCAACCCTCAGTTTGTTTTGTGAGATTAAGAGTCTTATGGTTTGTCTCCCTCCTGATCCCATCTTGTTTCATTTATTCTCTTCCTACCCCCCACATTGCCTCTCAACTTCCTCATATCAGGAAGATCATATGATATTTGTCTTTCTCTGATTGACTTATTTCGCTAAGCAGAATACCCTCTTGTTCCATCCACATCATCGCAAATGGCAAGATTTCATTTCTTTTGATGGCCCCAGCAGGATTTTTTTATGGAAAACAGCAAATTGATTATAAAATTTATGAAGAAAAGCAAAAAATTTAGAATAGACAAAAAAGAGGACAAATTTGGAGAACTGATACTACCTGATTTCAAGACTTACTGTAATACTACAGTAATTTAGACTGTGGCATTGGTGAAAGGAACCATCATAGATTATTGGAAAATAACTAGACCCACATATATATTTCTTATATGAATATATGT
>PISX010037662.1:0-10858 GCA_004024625.1 Mellivora capensis
ATATTTCTAGGAAGAAGTTGCTGTGGCTGAGGTTGAAGAGGTTGCTGTCTGTGTTATCTTCAAGGATTCTGATGGATTCCCGTCTCACATTGAGGTCTTTCATCACTTTGAGTCTATTTTTGTGTGTGGTGTAGGGAAATGGTCCAGTTTCATTCTTCTGCATGTGCTGTCCAATTTTCCCAATACCATTTGTTGAAGAGACTTTTTTCCATTGAGAATTCTTAAATTCCAGTTAGTTAACATATATTGTAATATTAGTTTCACATGTACAATATAGTGATCCAACAATCCAACACTGCATTACTCAGTGCTCATCATGATAAGTTTACTCTTTAGTCCCCATCACTGATTTCACCCATATCCCCACCCACCTCCCTTCTAGTAACCATCAGTTTATTCTCTGGAATTAAGTCTGTTTCTTGGTTTGTCTGTGTCTTTTTTTTCCCCTTGGCTCATTTGTTTTGTTTCTTCTGTTCTACATATGAGTGAAATCATATGGTATTTGTCTTTCTATGACTGGCTTATTTTATTTAGCATTATACACTCTAGCTCCATTCATGTTGTTGCAAATACCAAGATTTCATTCCTCTTTATAGCTGAATAATGAATAATGTTTTACACACACACACACACACACACACACACACATAACCTCTTGATACATATACAACAATTGAGCAACTTCCATAATTTGGCTATTGTAAATAATGCTGCTATAACATAGGGGTGCATGTATCCCTTTGAATTACTACTTTTTGTATTTTTTGTGTAAATACCCAGTAGTGCAATTACTGGATGTAGGGTAGTTCTATTTTTAACTTTTTGAGGAAGCTCCATAGTGTTTTCCATAGTGGCTGTACCAATTGCATTCCCACCAACAGTTCAAGAGGCTTTCTTTTCTACCACATCCTGCCAACACTTGTTTCTTCTGTTTTTGGTTTTAGCCATTCTGACAGGAATGTGGTGATACCTCATTGTGGTATCGATTTACATTTCCTGAATGGTGAGTGATGTCGAGCATCTTTCATGTGTCTGTTAGCCATCTGTGTCTTTGGAGAAATGTCTATTCATGTCTTCTGACTGTTTTTTAACTAGATTGTTTGATTTTTGTGTGTGTGTTGAGTTATTTATATATTTTGGATACTAACCTATATATAAGTTCTTTATATATTTTGATGTGTGTGTTGAGTTTGAATGTGTGTGTTGAGTTCTTTATATATTTTGGATACTAACCTATGTCATTTGCAAATATCTTCTCCCCCTTAGTAGGTTATCTTGTAGTTTTGTCTTTGTTGCCTTTGCTAGGCAGAGCTTTTTATTTTGATATAGTCTGAATAATTTATTTTTGTTTTTGTTTCCGTTGCGTCAGCTACCCATCTAGAAAAATGTTACTATGGCCAAAGTCAGAGAAATTATTGCGTGTGCTCTCTTCTAGGATTTTTATGATTTCAGGTCTCACCTTTAGGTCTTTAATCCATTTTCAGTTTATTTCGTTACGGTGTCAGAAAGGGGTCCAGTTTCATTCTTTTGCATGTAGTTGTCCAGTTTTCTCAACACCATTTGTGAAGGAGACTGTATTTTTCCCACTGCATATTCTTTCCATCTTTGTTGAAGATTAACTGATATAATTGTGCTTTTATTTCTGGGTTTTCTATTCTGTTCTATTGGTCTATGTGTCTGTTTTTGTGCCAGCATCATTGTATATTGATTACTATCACTTTGTAATATAACTTGAAGTCTGGAATTGTGAAACCTCCAGTTTTGTTGTTCTTTTCCAGATTGTTTTGACTATTCAGTGTCTTTTGTGCTTCTTTATGAATTTTAGGATTATTCTCATCCTGTGAAAAATACTCTTGATATTTTGATAGAGATTGTAATAAATCTGTAGATGACTTTGGGTAGCATAGATATTTTAACAATATTTGTCCTTCCAACTCATGAATGTGAAATGTCCATTTCTTTGTGTCGTCTTCAGTGTTTTTCATCAATGTTTTATAGTTTTTGGGGGAGATCTTTCACCTCTTTGGCTAAGTTTATTCCCAAATATTTTATTATTTTGGCACAGTTGTAAATGGGATTGTTTTCTTAATTTCTCAAAGTATATCTTAAAATTTCTCATCACAAGAGAAAAAAAATGTAACTGTATGAAATGATGGATGTTAACTAAATTTATTATAATAATTTCACTATATACACAAATATCAAATCATTGTGTTGTATACCATACCAACACAATGTTGTATGTCAATTATATCTCAATAAACTGGAAAAAAGTCATGTGCCATTCCTTTCTAAGTCATCCTCTTTATAGGAAAAATCTATAAATGTAATAAATCCCTGCTGAATTTGATCTCTGGTAGATATTTTTTCTAGTTTTCCAAATTTTAGAAGCCTGGCACTATATAATACAGAGATATATTTAAGACAATATTCTACTAAACATAATGTTAGATTTGTTGTTGCAAATGGCAAGATAACATCCTTTTTATTCTACTATTCTAATATTCTACTAATTAAGATAATATTCTACTAATTAAGACAATATTCTACTAAGCATAATGTTGGGTTTGTTGTTACAAATGGCAAGATAATGTCCTTTTTATGACTGAGTAGTACTGTATACACACACGCACACCCACACCCACACCATATCTTCTTTATCTTTCATCTCTCAGTGGACACTTAATTTGCTTTCATATCTTGGCTATTGTAAATAATGCTGCAATAAACATAAGAGTTCATATATCTTTTCAAATTAATGTTTCTACATTCTTTGAGTAAATATCCAATAGTGGAATTACTGGATTTTATGGCTTTTTTAATTTTTAAAGGAACCTCTACACTGTTTTCCACAGTGGCTGTACCATCAACAGTGCACATGTGTTCCTTTTTCTCCACATCCTCACAATACCTGTTAATTATTGTCTTTTTAATTCTAGCCATTCTAAAGTGTATAAGGTGATAATTCACTGTGGTTTTGATTTGCATTTCACTGATGATTAATGATGTTGATTATATGTTCATGTGTCTATTGGCCATCTGTATGTCTTCTTTGGAGAAATGTCTGCTCATATTTTCTGCCTGTTTTTAATTGGATTATTTGGTTTTGTTTGTGTAAGTTCTTTATGTATTTTGGATACTAACCCTTTATTAGATATGTCATTTGCAAATATCTTTTCTTATGCAATAGATTCTCTTTTAGTATTTTTGTCGTTTGTTTCCTTCACTGTGCAGAAGCTTTCTATTTTGGTGTAGTCTCAATAGTTTATTTTTCCTTTTGTTTCCCTTGCCTCAGGAGACATGTCTAGAAAAAATGTTGCCAGGGTCAATGTCAAAGAAATTACTGCCTGTGTTTTCTTCTAGGAGTTTTATAGTTCCATGGTTTACATTTAGGTTTTAATCCATTTTGAGTTTATTTTTGTGTATGCTGTAAGAGAATGGCCCACTTTCATTCTTTTGCACATAGCTGCCCAGTTTTCCCAGCACCATTTATTGAAGAGACTCTTTTTTTCCTATGGTATATTCTTGCCTTCTTTGTCATACACTAATTGACCACATAAGCATGATATGTGAAGTAAATCAGACAAAGACAAATACCATATGATTTCACTTATATGTGGAATCTAAAGAATAGAACAAGTGAATAAGCAAACAAATAAAAAGTAGAACTAGACCCATAAATACAGAGAACAAAGTTGCCAGAGGGGACGAGGGGGAGGTGATGTGCAAAAAGGGAAAAGGGGAGTGGGAGACTTAGGCTTCTAGTTAGGGAAGGAATAAGTCATGAGGATAAATGGGACAGCATAGGGAATTATAGTCAGCAGTATTGTAATATCAATAGATGATGAGAGATGGAAGCTACACTTGTGAGCATAGCACAGCCTATGGAGTTATTGAGTCACTGTTATACTCTTGAAATTAATGTAACATGGTCTGTCAAGTATACTTCAATAAAAAACAATATTCTATGTTGAGATGCATATTGATGACATACTTTAAAAATTTAAAACCCCTCAAATATAGGTTTGGAATATTTGTATGTCTTCAGATTTTGTTAGAGAGGTTTCCTCCTAATTTTTTCCTTGGGGAGGTGCTTTTCTGTGGGAGAAATTTTAAAGTATTCTCATTTGAGTAAATAGCTGCCTTAGGGGAAATAATTATATTTGTAATATAATATAAAATATAATATAACCAAGTGGTTTTACTTTCAGCATCTATCCAAAGTACAGAAGTGAAGTAAACATTTAGCATTAAGGCTATGTATTCAAATGTTGCATACAAACAAATGACCTCATTTAAGCTTCATTAGATGCCTCCTTTTAATAATAATAACAAACACTGATACAGTTTTTTTCTTACTAATTATCAGTCTTTGTTGTATATGAACTGCATTATACTAACTCAGTTTTTACAACAAACTTAAGTTCTGTTGTTATGTCCACTTTATAGATATAGAAACTGAGTTTTGGGGAAGTTAAGTAATATACCTAAACTCTTGCAGCTAAGAAATAAAGACATGACCTAGGTGGTCTGACTCTTAAGGTCTACATCCTTAATACTGTGCAGCATAGCAACATCAGATATCAGTAGATACAGTTTAGTGTCATCTCTTAGTTGCTAATATTTAGTGCTACAACAGCTCATTTTTAGGTCATCAATTAGTGCCATATTTTTACTTAGCTTACCTCTGTTATTCCATTTTATACATAAACACACACACTTTTGTCTTACTGATATAATGCATTTGAAATCAAGAAAGTCAGAGTTTAAATTTTTTCTTTTATTAAGAGATTCTGTATATGTTATCTTATTTCAAATTATGATATCATACCCAAACACCTCATAACATTCAAGGCCTGAATGACTCTAATCTTGATCTTAGATGTTAGGCTTAAGAGCCGAAGAATATTTCAGTGTGTATCCCAAGATCTTTATCTGAAATTGATCAGTTAAACAAAATCAAGCATTGATATATACTGTACAACGTTTAAAAACTTAGTCGGGGTGCCTGGGTGGCTCAGTGGGTTAAAGCCTCTGCCTTCAGCTCAGGTCATGATCCCAGGGTCCTGGGATCGAGACTCACATCGGGCTCTATGCTCAGTGGGGAGCCTGCTTCCTCCTCTCTCTCTCTCTGCCTGCCCCTCTGCCTAATTGTGATCTCTGTCTGTCAAATAAATAAATAAATCTTTAAATAAATAAATAAATAAATAAAAACTTGGTCATTGATTATTTAGCTTTAAAAGTTGTTAGCATATATATTTCAAAGATAAATAATTACTAATTGGAATTGATCTAGAAAACTGCTAGAAAATTCATCTACCAGCAACCACAGGATATTATTTGGGGGATACATAAGGCTAAAATGGCACTGCATTTTTTTTCCAGAGTATAGAAATCAATTGAACACATAGGTATAAACAAAAAATTTTGAAGAAAAAAATGTGTGCATTTATATATGTAATTACTAAATAAGATACATAGATAGATATGTAATAAACCAAAATCTTTCATTTATTCTATAAACAGAAAATTGTTTTCCCCATAAAATAATCCAGAATTTATGACAGCCCCAATTTCTTGTAAACAGAAAAGTGCAGTACTTTCTTCATATATATTCAACAACTTTCTAGAGTTCAACAGATTCATATGACCCAAGGAAGAAGTGAGGCTAATAAAACTGGAAACTCATTGAGTTTCAAAAGGTGATGACCATGGAAATAGAAGTGCAGTGTTTCAAATTGACAGGGTAGTGTAAATCTATGCTACAAACTCTGGATAGAGACCTGTCACCGATAAAACTGGACCAAAAGAGAGAATCATTAACTGGCAGTAGCCTCATCAAAAAAAGAATTTTGTGAAAAGGAAAACCCTGTTCAGTTAAAGCAAGGATGCTTACTTTTGTTCTTAAATCATTGAAAGAAATGCAACCACTTGATTTTACTATGTTTCTTCACTATCTGATCAACTCATACAGTTATTTACTTGAAACCCATTATATTAGTTTGAATCTAAGTTAATTTCATGTGGTGTGAGTTTTTGAGAAAGAAATGTATCCATGCATGTATTTCTAAAGCTATATTCATTCTAGAAAGTAAGTTTGAATACTGAATTTTCCTTTTAAATTTCTTTTTCACATCTCTGCAATCAATAGGTAGTATGAGAAATGGATTTTTTTCCTTCATAGAATTATTTTAAAATACTAAATGTGATACTGATGACCTGCATTTATAACCAAACAAGAAAACAAAACAAAACAAAGCAAAAAATTCACCTGACTTTATC
The DNA here is from genome assembly GCA_004024625.1 of Mellivora capensis. Classification (NCBI taxonomy): domain Eukaryota; kingdom Metazoa; phylum Chordata; class Mammalia; order Carnivora; family Mustelidae; genus Mellivora; species Mellivora capensis. The sequence goes on from PISX010037662.1 coordinate 6,283, forward strand.
TCCTTATATTAAATGGCAAAATCATAACTTGAACTAAGTAAAGTTTCATATTGTAAAAATCAACATTTTATAAAGTGTCATCTAGGCTAATTTGTTCTTTATTGTTCAAGGCAAGATTTTAATTTATGTGAAATAATTTATATTAGTTTCCTGTTGCTCTTGTTATAAGTTACCACAAATATAGTGGCTTATAACAACACAGGTTAATTATATTACAGTTCTGGAGGTCAGAAGTCCAAAATGGGTTTAAATTAAAACCAAGGTGGCATCAGGGCTATGTTCCCTCCAGAGATAAAGAAAATGTATTTCCATGCCTTTTCTGGCTTTTAGAGATGCCTTCCTGTCATTCCTTGATTCGTGACCATTTCCTCCATCTCAAAAGCCAGAGCCATAGCACCTTCAAATTTTTCTCTGCTTCTGTGTTCACATTGCCTTCCCTCTTATAAGGATTTCTGTGACTACATCTGGGCTACCAAATTATTCAGCATAATTCCCTGTCTCAAGATCCTTAATTCAATTACCTTTACGATGTCCCTTTTATCCTATAAGGTGATATATCCACAGGTTCTGCATATTAGTACATGGACATATGGGGAGACCATTATTTAGCCTAGCATACAGTGTTAGGCATAATTTAGAAAAATGTTTTCAACCTAACTAGCTTGTGATTTACTAGATCTAAATATCTCTACGGGTCATAATAAAGTACTTAGAAAAACCAAGGGATATTTGAATATAGAAAATGAGAGCTATTGTTTACCCTACAAGTTTTCTTTTTCATTTTAAAGATTTTTCCTTCACTTATTTACATATTTTATACAATAGTTGACTTATAAGACATTTTAATAAACACAATTTTAAAGTAAAAAACAATGTATGAGGGAGAATAAGCATGAAATGTACTTATTTTTACATTTTGATTGTCGTTAATCATTGTAAGCAAAAGGATGACCACATGAAAAGATATCCATAGTCAGATTTCAGTGTATACCCTTTAAATTTACTGTTGGAAAGTCATTATCCGACATGTACACAATTAGTAACGAAATTAATTATAGAAATCCTATTCAGTTACATGCCAATATGGTATGTATTCATGACTACGGGTAATATAAGAATATCTATTGGAAACATAAAAAAGAATAAACACTATAAAATACAAGCTTCAGAAGTAATAGAAATGTATATCCTCCAAAAAGAAGTACAGTTATTGGATTATTTAAGACTGAGAATATTTGTGTGTACATAAACAAAATTTAATTCCTTTGTTTAAAAAGTCTCATCTAAGTCATTGATTAGCCTATATTCCAACATTTAAATGAGTGATTTTCTACTGTAAAAAAGGTAGTATAATACAAATACCAATCTTATTTGAAAAATGTATATTCTGCTATAGTATTACATAATTGGAGGGTAAAACTCTCAAGTGCAGTTAAGACAAGGAAGAAAATCCATGTTTATCATCTTTCTGACATACAAAAATCTTAAACAGATTCATAACATTGTCTTTCCTTCACAAAAACTATTACAAAAAATCCTATGTGATTATACAATATATGAACTTAGTTACCATTATGTTTATGACAAAATGTGTTTGTACTTAGCATATTCCTTATATCTCATATAATCACATATTGTCTCAATGTAGCAATACATTGTAAGCTCCCCAAGGACACAGACCTCTGGCTTATATAACATTTTGACCAAAGTGACAGTCAATGTCTGATAAAGTGAGAAAGTGATTTTAAATGATCAAATTAACCTAAATTTCTTCATAAACATTGTCTTAAAATTTTCAGGGTTCCTTTTCTACCTGGTTATATTTTCTGGATCCCAAAGTTGACAAATCTCCAAGACTACAAATGGAGAGAGCATGTCTTCTTTGGAGTGAAAAGTTGTTCAATAATTTTTAAGCCCTAGGAAAAGCAAATATATTCTATTTTAAAATTTTATCATGCTAGCAATTCAATTTCAATAATATTTCCCTAATAACACAAGGTTTACAATTTTTATGATCATAATAAAATAAATGCTGAACTCAGTTTACCCCAACACAGACATCGTGTGTCATTCATGCCTTCAAATTCAAATTAACAATAATGTTTTTTGATATATCATCTTCATACATATTGGTTCACTCAACATCCCAATACAGGTCTCATTTAAAGAAAAATAGAAGAATATCTTACCAGGACATGGTTGCAATAAACCTCTAAAAGGCCACATATGTACCTTCAGTAATAAGAAGAATTAGGAGAGATAAAAATAAGCCCTAGCTCCATGTCCACATCAGACAAAAACAATCATCCATTTATTAAAAAAATATGTGTTGAGATCTACCCTTGTTTAAGGAATGGCACAACCAGATCATAAGAGAAAAAAGCCATGAAACCTGTGTTTATGGCAATAAATGATTCAAGACAAGAGACAGTATTCCTTAATGGCTGCATTATGTACTAACACTAACTTCCTAATGTGTCTTATGTACGTACAGATGTGTGTGTTGTATGTGGAACTGTACATATGTGAAGTGGGGCATATATACCTGGAGATGTGAGAGTAGGTGTCTATGCATGTTTGTGTGGCTGTGTGGATGGGAACATGGCTGGTGTAAATATGTGGGTGTATCATGTGTGCACATGTGTATAGAAGTGGGTGTGTATAGGAGGAGAATAATTATGTCATTGGTTCTTAACCGGGGCAGTTTTGCCCTCCTCCCTTGGCAACATTTAGCAGTTACTGAATTTATTTTTGGTTGTCAGAACTGGCAGGGAAGTGTGCCGCTAATTCGTAGCAGGTAGAGTTTGAATAGATGCCAGTAGATGCTGCTTACACACCTCCAATGCCTAATGCCATCATACATAACAAAAATGTGTCCAGCCCTGAGCAAAATGCCAATAATACTGAACTTAAGGAGCACGGGCATGTGTATGTGGGGGGCAGAGGAGGATGTTTACAATGATGTTATAAAACTTGCACAGAGTAAGGAATCAATAACCTTTTCTGCAATTTTATGCTTCATGTATAAACAAAACCTGGGGCTATCTTATCATGCTCCATTGCATCATTGGTATCCAACACTTGGTATCGTTCTTGCTGTTCTTTTTTTTTTTAATTTATTTATTTGTCAGAGAGAGAGAGGGCGAGCACAGGCAGACAGAGAGGCAGGCAGAGGCAGAGGGAGAAGCAGGCTCCCCGCCGAGCAAGGAGCCCGATGTGGGACTCGATCCCAGGATGCTGGGATCATGACCTGAGCCGAAGGCAGCCGCTTAACCAACTGAGCCACCCAGGCGTCCCCGTTCTTGCTATTCTTGACTGGCAAACCACCTACTAAGAAACATTTAGCTCTTACATGATGTGAGTAGGAGACATATATTTTTCCCAGCTTATAAAGAAAAATATCCCAGCAAAGATTTCTTTTTATAGACTCTCAGAGAAGCAACTTTTTAAGCTACTTAGATAAACCCATTAAATTTTGTTAACAAAAGAATAAGTAGTGCCTATTTCAGATTAAGAGTCTATATGGAAATGGTTGATTTACTATTATTTGCTTTGTTAGTACATAGATAATTGGAGCCATTTTATGTTTAGAATCTGTGTATACTGGATGCAGCATATTAAACAGATAAAAATGTAAGATTATCCTTTATTTCTACCTTTTCTCATCCATGGCCCATGAAAGGCTTCCTGGTGTTAAAAGTCCTGCCATTTACTAATTACATCTGCTTATTTCCAGGAAAGTTCTTTCCAGACACTTTATGACCTATGCACTGAGTGGATGATTTAATGCCACCCCTTTCATTATGATTTCTACTTTCTCACTTTCCAGCTTTTTCTGGCTTGTCCTGGCAGAAGAAAGGCCTGAAAATGATATCTCCAATTTATTACTGTATTTGTCTGGGGGCACTTTTCTGATTGAAATGACACTAAATCCACTGGGAAGCAGAAACTGTAGACTTGATGAGGATGCAGCCCACACAGCTGTGATCAAACCTTTGACTCCGTTACTATAGCTGTCAAAATAAACTGATATGAAATATGAAAAAAAGAGAGTTCTTATTTTTAACTGCCAGATACACTGCTATAACTCTCTCAAAGTATATTCTGTTCATTACATGAAAGATGCATACCTTTTATGTCATAGAGTTGCAAAACACATAATATGAGACTGTGTACCTGTCAAAAGCAAGTTTGTTTATTAGCACGAAGACGTGCATGCTGCAATCTCATAGATAAAGTTATTTCTGGCAAGCTGCATACCATTTATTTTTAAAGCATATATTTAGAGTAGCTATGTGCTGTCAGTTTCTTCCTGAAATAATAATGGAGAATGTCAAGGTTGATATTAGCTATTATTACTGTACATTATTCCATACCAAAAAAAAAAACCAAACCCAAAACCCTCTTTTCTCCCTTCAAAAGAATGCTAACTATATGCCTTTTGTGGGTTCAGGGGAAAGATACAACAGTTTACTTTATTTGTACTTTCTCTCACATGTGTAATGGAATCCAGGTGGAAACGTAACCATTAGGGTAGTTTTCAGCTGTTTTCTAAAAACGTTACTGTTGTCTACAA
>PISX010037663.1:0-10868 GCA_004024625.1 Mellivora capensis
ACTCAAACACATGGAGGCTCAAGAGCATCTTATTAAAAAATGAATGGGTCAACGAGGAAACTAAGGAAGAATTTTTTAAAAATCATGGAAACAAATGAAAATGAAAACATAACTGTTCAAAATCTTTGGGACACAGCAAAGGTGGTCCTGAGAGGAAAGTGTATAGCAATACAAGCCTTTCTCAAGAAACAAGAAAGGTCTCATGTACACATGTAACCCTACAGCTAAAGGAGGTGGAGAAAGAACAGCAAAGGAAGCCTAAACCCAGCAGAAGAGAAATCGTAATGATCAGAGCAGAAATGAATGAAATGGAAAACAAAAGAACAGTAGAAGAAATCAATGAAACTAGGAGCTGGCTCTTTGAAAGAATTAATAAGATTGATAAACCCCTGTACAGACTTATCAAAAAGAAAAAAGAAGAGACCCAAATCAATAAAAATCACAAATGAAAGAGGAGAGATTAGAACCAACACTAAAGAAATACAAACAATTACAAAAATACATACAACTCTACGCCAGCAAATTTGACAATCTGGAAGAAAACGATGCATTCCTAGAGACATATAAACTACTAAAACTGCTAGACCTCATACAGGAATTCAGTAAAGTGTCAGGATATAAAAGCAATGCACAGAAATCAGTTGCATTTCTATAAACCAACAGCAGGACAGAATTAAGGAGTCAATCCCATTTACAATTGCACCCAAAACCATAAGATACTAAGAATAAACCTAACCAAAGAGGCAAAGAATCTGCACTCAGAGAACTATAAAGTGCTCATGAAAGAAATTGAGGAAGACACAAAGAAATGGAAAGATATTCCATGCTCATGGATTGGAAGAACAAATATTGTCAAATATTGACAAATATTGTCAAAATGTTTATGCTACCTAAAGCAATCTACACATTTAACACAATCCCTATCAAAATACCATCAATTTTTTTAAACAAATAGAACAAATAATCCTAAAATTTATATGGAATCAGAAAAATCCCCAAATAGCCAGAGGATTTTTAAAAAAAAAAAAAAAAAAAAGTCAAAGTGAGTGGCATCACAATTCAACTTCAAGCTCTACTACAAAGCTGTCATCATCAAGACAGTATGGTACTGGCACAAAACAGACACATACATCAATGGAACTGAATAGAGTGCCCAGAAATAGACCCTCAACTCTATGGTCAACCAATCTTTGACAAACCAGGAAAGAATTTCCTGTGGAAAAAATACATTCTCTTCAACAAATGGTGTTGGGAAAGTTGGACAGCCACATGCAGAAAAATGAAACTCTACCACTTCCTTACACCACACACAAAAATAGATTCAAAATGGACGAAAGACCTCAATGTGAGAAAGGAATCCATCAAAATCCTTGAGGAGAACGCAGGCAGCAACCTCTTTGGCCTCAGCCATGCAAGTTATTCTTAGAAACATTGGCAAAGGCAAGGGAAGCAAAGACAAAAATGAACTATATTGGGACTTCATCAAGATCAAAAGCTTTTGCACAAAGAAATAGTCAGCAAAACCAAAAGACAGCTGACAGAATGGGAGAAGATATTTGCAAATGACATATCAGATAAAGGGCTAGTATCCAAAATCTACAAAGAACTTACCAACTCAAGACCCAAAGATCAAATAATCCAATCAAGAAATGGGCAGAAGACATGAACAAACATTTCTGCAAAGAAGACATCCAGATGTCCAACAGACACATGAAAAAGTGCTCCACATCACTCGGTATCAGGGAAATACAAATCAAAACCACGAGATACCACCTCACACCAGTCAGAATGGTTAAAATTAACAAGTCAGGAAATGAGAGATGTTGGTGAGGATGTAGAGAAAGGGGAACCCTCCTACACTGTGGTGGGAATGCAAGCTGGTGCAACCACTCTGGAAAAGAGCATGGGGGTTCCTCAAAAAGTTAAAAATAGAGCTACCCTATGACCCAGCAATTGCACTTCTGTGTATTTACCCTAAAGATACAAATGTAGTGATCCAAAGGGGCATGTACACCTGAATGTTTATAGCAGCAATGTCCACAATAGCCAAACTATGGAAAGAACCTAGAGGTCTATCAACAGATGAATGAATAAAGAAGATGTTGTTTATAAATATACAATGGAATACTATGTGCCATCAAAAGAAATGAAATCATGCCATTTGCAATTATGTGGATGGAACTAGAGGGTATTACGCTGAGTGAAATAAGTCAATCAGTGAAAGACAATCATCATATGATCTTTCTGATTTGAAGAATTTGAGAGGCATGGCAGGGGGCCATGGGGAGTAGGGAAGAAAAGAATGAAACAAGATGGGATAGGGAGGGAGACAAACCATAAGAGACTCTTAATCTCACAAAACAAATTGAGGATTGCAGAGGGGTGGAGGGTAGGCATAGGGTGGCTGGGTTATGGACATTGGGGAGAGTATGTGCTATGGTGAGTGCTGTGAAATATGTAAGCCTGATGATTCACATATCTATACCCCTGGGACAAATAATAAAATATATGTTAATAAAAATAATTAAAAAAACACACAAAACCAGCCAATATTTTGTCCTTAATTTTTTTTTTCTATCCTTTAATTTCTTTACAGTCAGTGTTTTGAGAAGACAGAATTTTAATTTCATTTCAAAAACCTTCTTATTTCTCCTTTCCAGTGCCCTACCCTTCACAGAGTATTCCAAACCATCCCTAATAAGTCACCAGAGGAATTGATCCCTGACTGAGCATTTGCAGGACTAGCTCAATGGCACACACTTCAGTCTTTGTTCATCATCTTGCTCCCTCTAACACTTCCCTTTATTTCCTGAGGACACTTCTCAATAATCTACCTGCTCCTAAACCTGTCTTAACCTCTGTTTTTTTGGAATATCCCATTTAATATAAGAAGACTGGTTTTTGCCATGACTTTTCAGTATTTTTAAGATATCCAAATGGAAATACTTCATAGGCCATTCAATAACTTCTGAAATAAGGAATGAATTAAATACTTCCTAAACAGAGAGAGACACTGCACAGAGAAAATAGCCAAGTACCTGGCTTTCATGAACTAAAAAGTATCAAGGTAGATAGGGGAGAATGAGCTGGTAGAAGGCACAAAGAATGGCAAAGGAAATTTATAGAGTGACTACAAATGAGGAGAAAAGTTTAGCAAAGCAGAGGACATTTTTGCATTCTCAGTGGTTAAATAAAATAATGACTAAAAATATCTCTATTTTATTTAAGACACATGAAAGTTACTTTTACTAGAATGATGATCAGAAGACACCCAGAGTTGTTTTGGTGGAATATGAAAAGAGTGGAGACCTATCTTCAGAAGAATCTATTTGCTCCTAGTATGATCTTGGATTATTTCAGGCAATTTAACTATGATTAGTTTAATAAAATTGGCACAAGACTGAATAAACTAATTCATCTAAGGCCTTGAAACATCACTTTTGTGGAGTAAAACATTCAGTTAATATTAACTATTTTATTAAGTGCTTATTATATATCCAACTCTGTAATAACAATATTATACATCATCTCTTTTAAATCACTCTTTAAGCTACTGAGTTTAGTAGGTATGGAGACTAAATAATTTGCTGATGAGACCAGGACAAAAGAAAAAGAAAGAAAGAGAAAGAAAGAAAGAGAGAGAGAGGAAAAATAAATGAAAGAAAGAAAGAGAGAGAGAGAGAGAAAGAAGAGAAAGATCTGAAGGGAGGAAAGAGGGAGAGAGGGAAGGAAGGAGAATGGAAGGAAGGTATTTTACAAAGTGTCTTACTTTGAATGCTGCAAATTTTGTAAACTAGAGGCCAAAATGGTTTTTCTCTCCTTTTCCTTTGGGCCCATACAGGCTTGATTATTACACAGGAATTTAGGGGATATTTGTGGGAAAGGGTAAAAAAAAACAACAACAAATATTTTCCAAATTAATTTGTTCATGTGGCATTCAGCCTTTCTTCTCTCTGAAAACAAATAATTGGGAAATTAGTTATATGTACTGTCTCTTTATTCTTTTATTTAAAAAATATGTAGGAAAGATCCAAAATTTAAGTCAGGATTACTTTTGTAAAGGGAGAATAGACACAGTGGTGGAGATCAGAGAATGGAAAATAGATTTTTACTCTTAGTGCAATAGAATGTTACAGGAGGCAAAGAACAGAAATTATCTTACCTTGGGGTGTCTGGGTGGCTCAGTCAGTTAAGCGTTAAGCATATGCCTTTGGTTCAGGATCTCAGGGTCCTGGGATGGAGCCCAAGTGGCAGGCTCCCCACTCGGTGGGAAGTCTGCTTTCCCTCTCCTTCTGCCCCTCCCCCTGCTCAAGCTCTCTCTCTCTCTCTTTCAAAAAATAAATAAATAAAATCTTTTTAAAAAGATAAGTTTTCTAAGAGAGAGTATAAGCAGGGGGGAAGAGCAGGCAGAGAGAGAGGGAGAAGTAGCCCCAATGCAGGGCTCTATCCCAGGACCCAGGACAGCTCAATCCCAGGACCCTGGGATCATGACCTGAGCCAAAGGTAGACATTTAACTGTCCGAGCCACCCAGGTGCATCTCCCACCCCCCAAATTATCTTATCTCTGTGGGCTTATCTGATATGCTTCCTGTTCAGCTTGTTAGGTATGGCTCTTCCTTCCCTTATTTTCATACCTCTCTCCACTTCCACACATCTGTCTCCAGTTCAACTCCACACATCCTAACCTTCTTCTTCAACATCAATAATCAGAGACACCAATGATTTAGGACAGATTCCATGATAGGTATATTGTTCATTTCAGTTCCACAATCCTCCTGCAAAGTGAGGTGGAATTCCTAGTTTTATAGATGGGTCAGTGATGGCTATATATATAGGTAAGTAGATTACATAAATAGAAGATCTTCCAGTTAAAATTTAATATTTTTTTCTTCCCCCAAACCTTGTGTTTTCAACATTATTATTTGAAAATGACGGTGAATCAGATACATGTTTGGAGAATCATAACTCAAGCTGAAGCTAATGGCTAATGTGCCTTACTTTGCCTTCCAACAATAAGCAAAACTTTAAGCCAGAGAAATGGACATTGGGTTGTTAGAATTTACTTTGGCAGGCATATAAGGGAGAAATTATTGTGGACTAAGTCCTCCAACCAGAAGTCTAGCTTTGCTCTGGAGATCATGATTATCCACAGTGGACCACGGTATTACCTCATAAGGAAGCTTTTATTAGAAAGCAGTGGTTCATATGTCCATAAGGTAAGTTTTGAAATAAGAATTGAAAGTACAGATAAAACAAAAGGTGAGAGTGTTTCTTAGATAGTGCTGTGTGCACCTATTGCAGAGTTATTGCTTCATAACTTCTGTGTCTAGTGCAATGTTTAAATAAGGGTCATATCGAACCAAAGTAAGAGATTAATAAACATCCATATAAACACAGAAACATTCTGTTTTCCACTCTAGTTACATATTTAAAATTCAATACATTTTTAGGGTTAAAGACTACACAGAAAACTGTTAATTTTAATTGAAATTATTTCTAAAAGCAGTATTTACTTACATTGAAATTCTCATTAAAAGGCCAAGTCCTCTAACTCCAAGATGCAGAACAATTCATTGAATTTAGAATTCTCTGCTCATGACTCTTTCAATGTCCTGCAACTATATTTATTTTAATATTTCTCTCACCTTTTACCTTTTCTTCTATCAACCTTTATTCTTTTCCTATGCTAATGTTCTAAATTAAAATCTGAAAATCATGTGATCCAAAACTCCACAGAAATAAAAAGAATTTGATGTTAGTTATACAGTGTATATATTCTCTGACTGTCAAAGTAGTTTTCACTGTTAGCTATAATCATTTATAAAACAGACTATTCAAATATAGGAGTGAGAAAATTATATTCATAACTAATCTTATGGCATCTTTTAGGTAACCTCACAGCACTTTTTTAATTGGGAAGTTGACAGAATCTTAAGCATATTTAAATAATTTGCAAAGATTCTCTTAGCTTAAAAAATAAGAATATGCAAAAATATGAACAGGCAGTTTTTCGATGAATAATAAATAGATAGATATTTGCAAATAAACATGATCATCAGGAGTGAGCCTAAAATGCAGAGTTTCATATGCAGAGAGGATTTCCCAGGAGAAACTAAGATAACAATCCAATTAAGCTATTACTGTATGTAAAGGAGGAACTGCAATTTAAGTTACCATAATAAGGAAGAAATCCAAAAGTAAAATGACATATTTCTTGTTTTATTTCAAAGAAGTCAAATGATAAGTTGTCAAAGGGGTAGGGAAGCTTCAGGTGTTCAGGAGCTGAAGGAAATCAGTTTGTAAAATATAACAATGGATGGCTTTTGAGTGTTAGCAGAAAGCCATATCATCACTTCACAATTAAAAATTCATTAGAATTTGTGAGATCAGGATAACATTTAGTAAATAGAAGCAGCATGTGAGAAATTTGAATGAGTATAGAGGCTTAATAGAATAATCAGTGCTCAAACTAGTTTACCTCTAAACAACAATTTATAAATATTCATAGTCTTAAAACTAAAGGATAAAATTAGGAATCTTGCTCCAACTATTATTAGCATTATACCATTTATTTCAATGACGTGCCATAGTATTAGTTAAAACTAAATTGTTTAACCAACATGGAAGAGAATATTCAAGTTTAAATGCTATATTTAAGTAGAATATTCAAATTCAAATAAGTTCCACCTCACGTAAATACTTTTTTTTTTTATAAACATATTTTTATCCCCAGGGGTACATGTCTGTGAATCGCCAGGTTTACACACTTCACATCACTAAACGTAAATACTTTAACAGTGTCACTAAACTACTTATAAATTATGGCACTTATGTATACTTAGGCACTATCCGATTAAAGACTAGATGATCGTTAAAAAAATTTATTTCTACAACTTAGAAATCAGACAATAGTCTTTTGAACATACCAAAGAATTTTAAAATGTTGAATAAATTTCACACAAAATAATCTCAGTGAAGAGAATGACACATTCAAAACAAACATTTTATCCCTCTTGTTTTAATAACTTGAGATGAAGAACTGGAAAAATGCGTGGCAAACACAAATCTCACCCATGATTTCTTGTTTTGCAAAAAGGTTCAAGAACATATGAATTTGTTGTTTGTATTTAACTCTTGAGACACTTGACATAGAAACTGAATTCATATTCTCTCTCAAAAAAAATAAGATTTGGCCACAATGACCCACATTTGACAGGACAATATGTTATACCTGAGTTCAGGTTATACCTTTTCCACAGAACAAAGATTCAATTGTTGACCTCCTAGCTACTTCAATTATCTCTGCTATGGTTTTTGTTTATGGAAGGATCAAAACCAAACTATTAAAAATTAGCATTGATATACTTTTTAGTACCTCTTCTTATTTAAGTCATAGTTAGGTTTTTAAAAAGTACATACATTAGATTCTTTAAATATTCAAAAGTTTATGTTTAACATAATGCCGAAGGACTGAAAAAAGAGATACATGATAGAATCAAGTGACATTGTGAATTATGTAGATGTCCTAATAAATGCATAGTATTTAAAGTGATTTTAGGTATTATTTTACTGAAGAAACAATGGAAAAAATCTTTAAAGTTTTCATCTTTGTCTCAGAGGACACCTGTATGTGACTTTACAAAAGTTTTAAACCGTAATGTTCCCAATTTTCATAACTTTTATCACAAAGAGTACTATTATACATTCATAAAAAACAGATCTCAAGTGTAAGCTTTTTAATGATGACTTTTGCAATCTTTTAAACAGTTACCTAGAAATCATTACAATTTTATGCTCATATTTCTTAAGTTTTCATGAATTTTATTATTTTTTGAAATGGATTAATTTATTGGGGGTGGCAAAGGTTCTCCAAAGTTTTCCTTAAGTTCTTTTATTTATTTTTTCTATTATGTATTATTGTCTCCCAGAAAAACAAGCAGTGTTCCCATCACTCACTAAAATGGTTTAGAAATATAACAGTTCAGAAATCCAATTAATAATTTGTAAGCATTGGTAATGTTGCAACGTGACTATAGCTCTTTAGAAATTGTGCTGATTGTCAGACTTATAATCCCCACCAGGCACCACACCAAACAGGTTATTGACTGTGGGGCACTTTTGTGGAAATGAAATCTACAGCACTTCTTAGCTAATACTACATTAGCTTAATACTGAGGAAAAGAGAAACAAAAGTATCCCCTCAGCTAAACACTACTCTAGAAGAAGTCTCAATGGATTAAAATTTAAAAAAAAAAGCAGCCTAAAGAAAATGTGAGTGAAGTATTATAAACAAGTGTTCACTGGCAATTTTTCAAAAGAAAAAAAAGTAGTTTACTCATCCTAAAAAAACAAAACTCAAAATTAACATAATAGCACACAAATGATAATGATACTAACCGGCAATTACTTGAACCCTGCTCACTTATGTGATAAAGTGTTTTGTTGTTGTTAATAAGATCTAACCAGGCAAATTAAATATTTGAACAATTTCTTCCAGACTTCATAAAAATTCTGTATTTCATCTGTTAATTCACTCTTTCTATTTGAAGCATTAGGGACTTGAGAACCAAAACACCACCTGTGGTTCTATTTTATTCCTAACACATTCCTCACTGACGGTTTTAAAGACTGCATCAAAGGGAGGCTCTTAAGGTGAATGTCCTCATTGTCATTCCAGAAAAATAATATGGTATTATCTCCTAGTGATGTGGTTCACATCTTTAATAATGCTAAACCCAACTTATTCCTGTATTTTTTTTCAACATCTTAAATGCTTAGCAGGGAGATAGAGTAGGAACGTCATATCTGATTGGCATACTTTCTGTTTTGCTCAAGAAATGCAATTTAATTAACCATGTGTACTCTTCATTTATGCTTTACATTACATCCAGCTATCTTGCTGAATATTTTCAAGTGTAATCATAATCTCTTAGATAATTATTAATGGGTATTTTCTTCAAAATAAAATAAGCTTATCTTTTAGTTATGTATTTATAAAATGCTAGGAGCTTTAAAAATGTCTCTAATATGCTTTTGGCTCAGGTCAAGATCCAAGGGTCCTGGGATCAAGCCCTGCATTGGGCTCTCTGCTCAGCAGGGAGCCTGCTTCCCCCTCTTTGGGGTGTTGAGTTTTAGAACTTCTTTATATTTTTTGGATACTAATCCTCCACCAGATATGTCATTTTCAAATATCTCTCCCCATTCTATAGGTTGTCTTTTAGTTTTGTTGATTATTTCCTTCACTGTGAAGAAGATTTTTATTTTCATAAAGTCCCAATAGTCCATTTTTGGTTTTGTTTCTCTTGACCCAGGAGACATATCTAGAAAGAAGGTGGTATGACCAATGTCAAAGAGGTTACTGCCTGTGTTCTCCTCTAGCATTTTTATGATTTCAGGTTTCATATTTAGGTCTTTCATCCATTCTGAATATTTTTTGTGTTTGGTGTAAGAAAGTGATCCAGTTTCATTCTCTTGCAATGCTGCTCTCCAGTTTTCCCAACATCATTTATTAAAGAGACTGTCTTTTTTCCCATTGGATATTCTTCCCTGAAATCTTCATTGAAAATTAATTGACCATATAGTTGTGGGTTCATTTTTGGGCTTTCTATTCTGTTGCATTGATCTATGTGTCCATTGTTGTGCCAGTACCATACTGCTTTGATTACCACAGCCATGTAATATAACTTGATGTCCAGAATTGTGATATCTCTAGGTTTGCTTTTCTTTTTAAATTGCTTTGGATTTTCAAGTCTTTTGTGGGTACATACAAATTTTAGGATTGTTTGTTCTAGATCTGTTAAAAATACTGGTGGTATGTTGATAGGGATTGCACTATATGTGTAGATTACATTGGGTAATATAGACATTGGAATAGTATTTGTTCTTCTAGTCCATGAGCATGGAATGTTTTTCCATTTTTTTGTGTCTTATTCAACTTCTTTCAGCAGTGTTGTACAGTTTTTAGAATACAGGTTTTTTGCCTCTTTAGTTAGGTTTATTCCTAGTTATCCTATGGTTTTTGGTGCAATTGTAACCAAATGGGATGGATTTTTTAATTTCTCTTTCTCCTGTTTCATTATTCCTATAGAAATGCAATAGTTTTCTGTGCAACAATTTTGTATCCTAAGAATTTACTGAATTTATCAGTTCTAGCTGTTTTTGGTGGAATCTTTCAAGTTTTCTATATAGAGTATCATGTCATCTACAAATAGTGAAAGTTTCACTTCTCCCTTGCCCATCTGGATGCCTTTTTTTTTCTGATTATTGTACCTAAGACCCCCAGTACTATATTAAATAACACTGGTGAGAGTGGACATCCCTATCTTGTTCCTGACTCTAGAGGAAAGTTCCCAGTTTTTCCCCACTGAGGGTGATATTAGCTGGTGAGTTTTTCATATGTGGCCTTTATGATACTGAGGCATGTTTCTTTTAAGCCTACTTTGTTAAGGATTTTTGATCATGAATGGATGTTGCACTTTGTCAAATGTGTTTTTTTTATGCATCTGTTGAAATGATCATATTCTTCTTATCCTTTCTTTTGTTAATGTGGTATACAACCACAAAGGAGAATTACAGACCAATATCTCTGACGAATGTGGATGCAAAAATTCTCACCAAGACACTAGCCAATAGGATCCAACAGTACATTAAAAGGATTATTCTTCTACATATTGGACAGCTATATGTAGAAGAATGAAACTGGACCATTCTCTTACACCGTATACAAAGATAAACTCGAAATGGATAAAGGACCTCAATGTGAGACAGGAATCCATCAGAATCCTAGAGGAGAACATAGGCAGTAACCTCTTTGATATCAGCCACAGCAATTTCTTTCAAGATATGTCACCAAAGGCAAAGGAAACAAA